>MU223823.1:1783453-1815063 GCA_018584345.1 Thuja plicata | reverse complement strand
AAGCTTGTTCATTAGAGATACATGAAAAATCAGTGTCCACATCAACAAATACTGTGTTAACAGCCATCATTAAAGGTAAAACCTGCCTGAGTATATGTGGAACTCAAAAATGAAGAAGGACCTTATCCAGTCCTTAGCAATTAGGATTTTCTTGTCTCTGAATCAGAAGTAAAGGTACAGGATTCAAATAGACATTTCAAGCACTGTGATTCATACAAGAAAAATCCCTAACAAAATCCATGCTATGACATCTTGATAGTCCATAAGGAGTTTGACAATCTCCTCCTTTTCTTCTTTGGTACATACTTTCTGGATGTGGACCTCTCTCAGCTCATCTTCTGTGCCAAGGTTGTTGCCCGATGGATAGACAACATTAACGAATAAACAACATCAATGATGAAGATCTTACAGTGTTTCCCCACAGATAGACAAAACTGATGGACAGAGATCATGAAGACAACTGAAGTCTCACCAATGGAACATTCAGTTGTCACTGACGACTAACTGAAGTATTGATTGATAGAGAAAAGAGTTCAGAAACAACAAAAGGCTTAGCTGTCAAGAGCTAAATATAGACTTAACTGGTAGTTATCATTGTTTTAATCGACAAGATAAAGCCAGAGATAAGTAAATGATTTAAAGTTGTTTTGTCTAGTTGGAAAGAATATCTCTATGAGATAAAACATAAGTTTTTCTTTAAGTCTAATTGGAGAGAATTGTGGATCACACCAAGATCAAGAAAGCCAAGAACCGGTGAAATCATGTCTATATAAGAGACAAGCTAATTCAATGTGAAAAAAGGGGAGTGACAAGAGAATAGATGCTAAAGAGATTCTAAAGGGAAAAAAGTCTTCATTCAAACCTGATCAATCAAGCTGAGAAAAGAGATAAATTTTGTAGACATTGATGAACAGTGATACAACATCTTAGAGTAGAACAATGTGGAGCAAAGGTATTGAATTGATAACATTGATCAGAAAGGTAATGTACTTACAATCGATTTGAAAATTTGCAATTTTAGTTGTATATGTGAATAGATCAATTTACTATTTTAATTTAACCATTGAAGCATCAAGTCTCTTAACCGAGCAAGACTTAAAAGTCTTTTCTAATCGAGATACATCCCAAGGAGTATCAAAAAGTTTGAGCTTACAAAAAAGCATTGGATATGCCCGATACCTATTGACAGGCCAAGTGAGTTTTTGATCAAGGATGGTAGCATTAGATGCTAGATACTAAGTGACAAACTATTCATTTAAATCCTCTAACAAGGTCACACCTAACAATGTGTTTGTAACCTTTAACAGGGTTGGCTCTTCACCGAGATCACTTTAGAAGAGTGAAAATTTGGGTTACCGGTCCCAGTGGTTTTTCCCTTAACAGGGTTTGCATGTTAAAAATCCATGTGTCAATGTGTTTATCAGTCATTACTTTATTGTTTTGCATTTCACGTGAGTAAATCTGGATTGGTCAGTATACACTAGTTATTTACTATATTTTGGTAAATTAACAGATTGCTTATATGTATACATATAGTAGAAGGTTTTACAGAGCATTCTAACAAGTAGTAATTTTATATAAGTATTTGGAGGCATTCATCTTAAAGGACTAAAGATAAAAAGAGGTATAACTTTGTATTACTAAGTTTTAAGGGTTGATTATTAGAATATTTTGAGTCCACTGATTCATCCACCCCCCCTCTCAATTATTACTAACAATTGGTATCAGAGCTTGTGTGCTTAGAAGGAATGTTTCAAGACCTAAGATAAAGATCACAAGATGAACAAATGAGATGTGCCCAATTTTAAAAAAGACAACTTTGCTTCATGGCAAAGTAGGATAAGAATCCACTTATTAGGTATTGGAAATGATGTTACTCAATATTTAGATACTGAATATGTGTTTCCCACAGGAGAACTCAGAGTTCAAAAAATGAGAGAGAAGCATGAGCACATCTGCATGACAATAGAGCTTGCTTCCTCACTCTCCGATGTTGAATTTGAAGATGTAAAAACATGCACAACTGCAAAGCAGATGTGGGATAAATTGAAGCTTATACATGGTGGTCATATAAATGTTCTAAGAGTCAAGGAAGAATGCCTTAGAGGAAAGTTTGATGATCTCAAAATGAAAGAAGGTGAAAACATCACACAGTAAAACACAAGAATCAAAGAGGTTGTCAATGCTATCTGAGGAGTTGGAGGTGTACTAGATGAAGAGACAGTGGTAAGTAAAATTCTAAGAACCTTACTGCCTACTTATGCTATTAGAGTATCTTCCATAAAAGAAATGAGAATAGTAGAAAATAACAATGTTACTCTAGAAAGTTTGATTAGAAGATTGATTTCATTTGAGATGAATAACTTTGATAATAGTGTCTTACCAAACATAGATTCTGTATTCAAATCTTCTTTGAGAATAAGTAAATCAAGTCATAGACACACTATGAGAAAAGATAGTGAAATTGAAAGTGAAGAAGATCTTGATGAAATTGAAGCACTTATGGCTAGAAGAATACAGAGAGGCAAAGGTAAATACAAAGTTAAATTACCACTTGTATGTTTTAATTGTAAAGAGATTAGATAATTTGTTGCAAGACGTCCTAATAGAAGAAAAGATGACAGAAGTTTAATGATAGACCATTTGAAAAGAAGTTTGACACAGGTGATAACTGAGACTACAGAAGCAATGGACAATCAAAAAGAAGAGATACCTGAGACTACAAGGAAAAAGGAAAGAAGGCCAATTACCTAACATGGAATCTGATGAAGACATTGAGATGGTGTTTGTGGCAATAAAATATGATTCAGATGAACATGAAAGGTATGTAGAAACTACACTCATATCTAAAGTTAGCAAGAATGATATCTGGATCACAGATAGTGGCTACACTCACCACATGACTGGTAACATAGAAATTTTAATACTTTTGAGTATTATAATGGTGGTACAGTAAGAATGGGTAATGACACACCTTATCCAGTGGAAGGTAAAGGAACTATAATGTTAAATAACCTGATAAAATGTGAAAATGCTTATTGGGTGGAAGGATTGAATTATAATCTATTGAGTGTTTCTCAGCTGAATAATTTAGGTCACCAAGTAGCATTTGAGAATAAGAAGGCAAATATCTTCAATGAATCAGGAAGATTGATTAGAACTGGTGAATAGACCAAAGGTAACTTATTCTATCTGAATGATACTGACACCACTTGCCTAATGACTAGAAATGAAGAGATATGGTTGTGGCATAAAATATTGTGTCAGGTAAATTTTGACAACATGATAAAGATAATAAAAAAGAGAAATGTAAGAGGCTTACCGACCATGTAAAAGCCAGACAATATCATGTGCAAAAATTGTCAAAAAGGTAAGATGACAAAGTCTAGTTTCAAAAGAAAAACCCATACATCTGATGTTATTCTATAATTAGTCCATACTAATCTATGTGGACCCATGAGGACAAAGAGTTACTATAGTGATAGATATATCATTCTATTTCTTGGTGATTACTCTAGAATGATGACAATTATATTTCTCAAAGATAAATCAGAAAGATTCAAGATGTTTAAATGGTACAAAGCAATGGTAGAAAAACAAAGTGGTAAGGAATTGAAATGCTTAAGATATGATAAGGGAGGCGAATTTATTTTAGATGAATTCACTAACTTTTACAATGCGCATGGAATCAAAAGACAGGTCTCTGCAACAAGAATACTATAGCAAAATGGAATTACTGAAAGAAGGAACAGATCCATTATTGATTGTGTAAGGACACTGATGATAGAGAAAGGTGTCACCCAAATCTTTTGGAGGAAAGTTGTCAGTACTGCTATTTACACATTGAACATAGTTCAATTGAAGAAAGACACCAAGAAGACACCCTATGACCTATGGTATGGTTACACACCCAATGTAAGTTACTTCAAGATATTTGGTTGTCAATTTTATATATTAAAAGATGATAGAAATGGAAATCTTGACTCCAAAAGTGGTGAAGGTATCTTTCTAGGGTATTCCACCAAGAGAAAGGCTTATAAATATCTCAATAGAGCCTCTAACAAAATTGTTGAAAGAGCAAATGTAAAGATAGATGAATTTGTAGAGAAGAATGAAAAGGAAAGCACAAAAGAACCAGAGGAATATAACAAGCTTTTTTTACAATGAATAATCTAACACTCTACTTGAACAACAATGTATAGCTCTTGGGAAACAAAACATTGCAACCGAGCATCAGGCTTCAAATACCAAAAATCAGGATATTTCTCAAGATGATGTACCAACCGATGGAGATTAGAATGAAGGAAAAAATGATGATCAAGATAATAGACAAATAATTGAACCTGTACTTGCCAAGTATGTCAGAAGGAACCATCCATAGAACCAGATCACTGGAGATAAGAAGGCTGGTATGAGAACCAGAAGTAAGTCTCTAAACACAAGATGTCTAATTTGTGATTTTGAGCCAAAATTTGTCAATGCTCCACTTGATAATGAAGAATGGATTAGTGCTATGAAATAATAAATTGAGAAGATTGAGAAAAATAGGAAATGGACACTTGTATCAAGATTAGATGACAAGAATTTCATCGATACCAAATGGATATTCAGAAATAAGCTGAATGAGAATGGAGAAGTTAGTAGAAACAAAGAAAGACTAGTATGCAAGGGGTATGCACAAGAGAAGGGATTGACTATGGAGAAACCTTTGCACCCATTGCGAGGCTAGAAGGAGTGAGAATATTACTTTCTTATGCTGCATTTAAAGGATTCAAGGTATACCATATGGATGTCAAGTCTTCATTCCTAAATGGAATACTTGGGGAAGAGGTATACATTGAGAAACTAGAAGGGTTTGTTGATCCAGACAAGAGGAAGATGGTATGTAGACTACACAAAGCCTCATATGGATTAAAACAAGCATCGAGAGCCTGGTATGAAATAATTCATTCCTATCTCATAAGTATTAGATTTGTAAGAACTAGTAAAAACAATAATATTTATTTGAAGGAAGATACTGATGCTAACATTTTTATTGCTGAAATATTTGCTGATGACATCATATTTGGAGGAAATGATATGCTATGAAAATCATTTATAGATGAAATGAGCAAAGTGTTTGAGATGTCTATGTTTGGAGAGATCAAGTTCTTTCTTGGTCTATAGATCATGCAACAAGATGAAGGCATTTTCATTACACAATCCAAATACATCAAGGAAGTACTGAAAATACTCAAGATGGAAGATTCTGAGCTAGTTGGAACATCGATGAAAACTAGATGTAAGCTAACAAAGGAGGAAAATTCAACTAAGGTAAATCAGACTTTGTATAGATCAATGATTGGAAAACTCATGTATGTTGTACATACTAGACCAGATATTGAACATGCAATAGGAATAATTGCAAGATTTTTTCCTAATCCCAAGGATTCACATATGAATGTTGTGAAAATAATCTTAAGATATCTAAAAAATACCAAGGACTATGGCTTATGGTACAGAAGAGAAAGAAATTTTGAACTTAAGGTCTTTACTGATGTTGATTGGGCTTGAAACATTGATGACTGAAAGAGCACAACTGGAGGAGCATTCTTTATGGGTGACAGACTTGTCACATGGATCAACAAGAAGAAAATATGCATCTCTCAGTCTACTATAGAAGCAGAGTATGTTGTTGCTGCTGCAAACTGCTCAAATATTGCATGGATCAAATAGTTATTGGAAGGTATGAATATGAAAATTCTTGGACCAGTAATTATCTATTGTGATAATACTAGTGTAATTAACATTTCTAAGAATCCAATCATGCATGCTAAGACAAAGCATATTTCTATCAAGTATCATTATTTGTGAGAACAAGTTCAAGAAAAGGAGGTGATACTTGAATATTTACAATCAAAGGAACAATTAGCAGATATCTTCACCAAGCCACTACCCAAGGATACATTTGACTACTTGAGAAAGAGACTAGGGGTCAGACCCTTGTCTAATGGTCAGTAAGATGACTAGAAGGCTACATCAGCCTACATATTTGCAGAATATCATTCATGTTGATGCAAGCAACGAGATGGAATTCAAAGATACATATGTACACAACAAGGTATTTATCTACACCAAGCACCAGAGTTGTTATATTGTTGATGGATTGGGAAATTCAAGGAATATATTGAATGGATAGAAAAGATTTTTTGGCATTACTGTCAAATATTTGTTTGGCATTGTTTCCAAAGGGAGAGATTATATTCATTATCACATTATCCAAAGGGAGAGATGTAACAAGGAAGGGAGAGTACATACAAAGGGAGAGATTGTTGACAAGAGAGAAAAGAGACATCAAAAGAAAAGAATAGTCAAAGAGAGAGAGTTTCACACAAGAAGAGAACACATCACATCAGAAGAAGAGAGATTATACATCTATCCAATGAAGGGATTGAAGACAGAAAGAGAGCCACAAGAATAAAATCTAAGCTATGTGAGCTTACCAAGGACCAGATATTTATATCGGTTATAGTACATAAGATTGGTAGTTTGATGAACTTCAACTGTTATATTTCACATTGTATTAGTGATAACATAGTGTGATAATGTAGTGTGTTTCCATCAATGCCAAGGGGAGATATTGATGAACTATAACTGATTCAATGTTTGAATATGTTAAGTTGATGATCACCAAGACACAAAAAGTTAATGCAAGAATTAAATCAGTTAATGTATTATATTGTCATTGATGTAAACTTGATATAATCTATATGGCCTTTTACATACTACTAAAAGACTTCAAAGAACCAATGAATCAAAGGCTATGCTATCAGTAATGTATAAAAGTTAAGTATTCACAAAGTGACTGTATACACTGATGGAGTACACACCGATGGACAGAGTAAACCAACAAGAGCAAAGTCACAGTGTTACCTGACCAGAAAAATCACAACATTATCGACGAGAAAAGTAACTGTGTTAACCAACAAGCAAAGAAAAGTGTAACCCAGCGGATAGAATTACAGTTCTTCTTGAGGGACAAAATTACAGTGTTTCCCGACAGATAGACAACACAACGGATGGAGATCCCGAAGACAATTGAAGTCTCACCAATAGAATAGTCAGTTGTCACCGATGACTAAATGAAGTATTGACTGAAAAAACAAAGAGTTTAGAAATGACAAAAGGCTTAGCTCTCAAGAGCTAAATATAGACTTAACTGGTAGTTATCATTTTTTTAATTGACAAGATAAAGCCAGAAATAAGTAAAGGATTTAAATATTTTTTGTCCAGTTGGAAAGAAGATCTCTATGAGATAAAACATGAGTTTTTCTCTAAATCTAATTGGTGAGAATTGTGGATCACGCCAAGATTAAGAAAGCCAAGAACCGCTGATATCATGTCTATATAAGAGACAAGCTATTTCAATGTGAAAAAGGGGAGTGTCAAGAGAATAGATGCTGAAGAGATTCTAAAGGAGAAGAAATTCTTCATTCAGACCTAATTAATCAAACTGATAAAAGAGCTAAATTCTGTAGACACTGATGAATAGTGATACAGCATCACAGAGCAAAATAGTGTGAAGAAAAGGTATTGAATTGATAGCATTGATCAGAAAGGTAGTGTACTTACAATAGATCTTAAAATATGCAATTCTAGTTGTATATGTGAACAAATTAATTTATTGTTTCAATTTAACCATTGAAGAATCAAGTCTCTTAACCGAGCAGGACTTAAAAGTGTTTTCTAATTGAGATACATCCCAAGGAGTATCAAAAAGTTTGATCATACAAAGTAGCATTAGATATGCCTGATACCTATTGATAGGCCAAGTGAGTGTTTGATCAAGGATAGTAGCATTAGATGCCAGATACTAAGTGACAAAATATTCATTTAAATCCTCTAACAAGGTCACACCTAACAGTGTGTTTGTAACCTTTAACAGTGTTGGATCTTCATCGAGCTCACTTTAGAAGAGTGAAAATTTGGGTTACCGATCCCAGTGGTTTTTCCCTTAACATGGTTTCCATGTTAAAAATCCATGTGTCAATATTTTTATGAGTCATTACTTTATTGTTTTACATTTCACATAATTAAATTTGGATTGGTCGATATACACTATTTATTTACTATATTTCGGTAAATTAATAGACTACTTATCGGTATACATACAGTAGAAGGTTTTACAAAGCATTGATACAAGTAGTAATTTGATATAAGTATTTTGAGGCATTCATCTTAAAGGACTAAATATGACTAGAGGTATAATTTTGTGGTACTAAGTTTTAAGGTTTGATTAATGGAATATTTTGAGGCCACTGATTCACCCCCCCCCCCCCNTGATTAATGGAATATTTTGAGGCCACTGATTCCCCCCCCCCCCCCCTCTTAGTTATCACTAATAGGAACACCTCTGGAAGATTAGCTCGCAACCTCTGCACTATTTCCTGGACTTCCACATAGTTCACTTCTTGCCTTTTCACTTGAGAAATGCGTCATTCTTTCTTCTCTTTGAAAATGGTCAATTCAGAAGAAAAGAACGTGATCTCTTCTTCATGATTAGAGATCATTTTCACATTCTCCTTGAAGTAGAAAAGTTGGTGTAGGTCCTCTTTGGTGCTAACTCCTACCAAAATACATTTGAATTGTTGTATCACTTCTTTGGTTAGGCATAGAAGTTTCCTTTCCTCATCTCAGTATAACTCTATGTTAATACCTGCAAAAAAGTTCTCTATTTCTTCAACCCATTATATGATCTCCTTATGCTTTTGATCCACCTTCTCCAAACATTTCTCATGGAATTTTCTATATTTTTCTATACTCTTGGTCCATGTACTAAATTTATCTATCACTTCACCTTCATATATCTTGACTATAATTTAGAAGCGTTGTTTCCTAATTATCTTGAGATCATGCTAAGTTTATTATCATTGGGCCAATCTAGAGTCTAACCCTCCATCTTCTTCCATAAGATCCACCAAATGGATGGCTTCGTTAAGGATAACCCTAAATGGCCAAAAGATATTCATAATCACCTTCTCTCCCCATTGCTCAAAATTGTTCTTCCAATAAGCACTTTCCTGAATGAAAGAGGGGGTTACCCTTGCTGGAAAATCCGTGCTAGTATTCTTCTCTAGTATGACCTATAATGATGCCTCTTGGAAACTTGGGTCAATGGAACTCACCATCGTATGGATGAATTTCTTCAAAGCCTTGTTTTTCTCTATTGGGGACTTCATAACTTCTTCATCTTTAATGATGAAACCTAGAGTATATTTGAGCCCTAATGCTACCAGGGTCTTACTTCCTTCTCTTGTTGGTTTTCCCAGATCCACCTCTTCAAATATATAATCTTATGCGGTTATTTTTCTTTGAGATGTGCTGGTAGAGGGAAATGCCACCTGTGCCTTTCAGGGGCCCTTGGTGTCTTAAGTGACATATGACATGGTTCTTATCGGTATATTAGTCTCCATTTGATGGAAGGCTTTCCCTAAGAATGATGTATTTGTGTCATCTTCATCTGTGTAAGTCATTATTTAGGGCAGAATCTCATTAGTGAACCAAGTGGGTTTACTAAAAGTGGTAACCAGTGCATACAAGGCGATATGAAGGACTAAAGCTAAGATTTGTGGATTAGGATTCACCCTCTCCCCTTTATCTAATTATTCTTCATTTTCACCCTCTTCCTTCCTTTCTTCCTCATTTACCTATCCTTCATGTCTATCTTCCATTCCCTTCTCTTCCTCTCCCTTTTCTTCTTCCCTTGTAGCATCATGTCCATCTTTATCTTTTCCTTCATCCCTAGAGGAACTAATTGATATCTCTAAACTAAAACCTGTCATGGCTTCCAGTGTGGTTTTGAGGGGAGGTCTAGCTTTTGTACTTACTAACACTTGTGGAGTCGGGCAAGAGGAAGGCAGAGGAATAGATGGTGGTGGAGTTGGCATTTGTACTATAGATGGGGGAGTGGAAATGAAAGGGGGTGGAGTTGGTGTTGGAGTTTGGAGAGAGGGTGGTGGAGTGGGAATGGGATTTAGGATAGAGGGTAGTGGAGTAGGGATGCTAGGTAGTGGAGTTGGTGTTGTTCTTTCTCCTACATTCTTGTCCCCTTCTATGGTCTGGGGAGCGCTAGCATCTTGATTTTTTCCCTTTGTTTGGTGCTAGAATCTACTCCTATCAGAGGCACATTTAGTGTGGGGTTTTTGAATTGGGATGGAGGTGGAGTTAAGATAACCTGAGGATTGATGGGTTCTTGTGCTCATGTATTAATTCCTATCATGGAGTCATGTGTATCTTGTCCCGGATCTACAAAACCCTCTAGGACCTCAAAATATGACATGAGGAATTTATCCAAGCCAAGAGTATCAGAAGGATTATCTTGCTCCTTTTGACTCTTTGTTCACTTATATGTGGTCTCCTTTTGCCTTAGAGTGTCGACCTAAGATCTTGTCCTTCTGATTAAGGGCACCTCTTCTAGTTTTGGTTCCTCTTGTAGAGTCTCTAATTAGAGAGAGGTAGAACCTCGACTCTTCCTCTTGCAAAACTTATTTCTTTCTCTAGAGATAGTAGGAGATGGGTTAGATGTGGCAGGGCCTTCTCCTTGGGTGGCTTGTGATGGTCTGATATGAAGATCTATCTTCCCTATAATCTTGGTCCTTTTGTGCCTAGGGTTGGAACCATATTCCAATGTAAGTTCATGCACATATACTATTCTCTACTATTGGGGTGGAGCCTTCTTGAACTGGGGCACTGCAGGATTCTCTCCATGTTTCTTTTCCCCCTTCTTGAGTGGATCCATTTGCATCTTTATGGGAATAGGATTCATTTTATAAGGATTTTTGATCCATGCCATAGTTGCTTTGACCACATGTCTTGATTTGAATTCCATGCTTTCATTTTCTTCTTTGTCTATTTGTGCATTCAAGATAGGCCTATTGTGTATTTAATCAATATTATAGAGGGGCTCTAGCACGTTATCTATATCTTTGTCCCAAAACTTGGGGGAATATTGACTTCTAAGGGCACTTGTGCTAATGTGAGGTACATCCTACAATA
The DNA here is from genome assembly GCA_018584345.1 of Thuja plicata. Lineage (NCBI taxonomy): Eukaryota > Viridiplantae > Streptophyta > Pinopsida > Cupressales > Cupressaceae > Thuja > Thuja plicata. The sequence continues at coordinate 1,804,029 of MU223823.1, read as the reverse complement.
ATCCCTGATTCTCATCTTATATTCATCGACACAATTCATCCAAAGATCTTTCATATGTGGCTCATGGATGTAGAATTTACCAATGATATGGTTGTATGTGCATATGGGGTTAAATCTGGCCTTGATTTTTGTATATGTTTGGATTGGGCACTTGTCCCACTCAAAGGCCATTGACTTGCAAATATTCACATCTTGGAGAGTGTAGGGGCCTATAGAAATGGGGAAATACCAACAATGCTTCTTCTAATGCTTGATATTTTCATATACATATGAGAGATTCCTAGCCTTTTCCAGAATAATAACCCAATCAGATGGGTACTTGGGTAGTTTCTTGTTTCTCAGAGTGGATCCTTCCACTCTAATGTATGTGAAGGTTCTAAATTGTATGTTGTATGCCCCTATGGCCATTATTCTAGTAGCTTCCTCCTCTAAAAATCTCTTAACATAGTCACCTTCTATGGACCTAATAATCACAAAGATGAATGCATCATTCACTATTTTTGTAATCTAGGCTATTTCTAGGCATGTGTGTTCTTATTATCAGGTTTTAATAGATAGGGAAGGGCTATGCATTTGGTTAACCATAGGCTCCCCATTTTGAGAGCCCCAGATAGTCTACTTAGGCGACCACTAGGTACACTATGTATAAGGTCATTATAAAACTTAGGATTATTCTTTACAATAGTTAGTTTCTCATCCAACTTATCATTCAGGGTGGTGGCCCAATCAAATCTTGCCTTGTGATTCCTTATCTTCTCTATCAATAGGACCATCCAGCTCTTGAGTTGCATGGACTAAGGTAGTCCATATACTTTTGTTATCAACGTGACTCCCACTTGGATTTAATCTCTCAAATACCCCTTCTTAGGTCTATTTTATCCAATTGTTCTTTGGGAGAGGCTATATGAGGTATTCCTGATTTTCAATTTCATAGGCCTCTTGAGTCTTTTTCCTAAACCATCTCAAGCCATTTTCTATGTAGAATTCATAGAACTTATCCACGCACTTCTGAAGATGAAAGACATATTCAATTTTGTTTGGCCTAAGGTCAAGAACCACCTATCCATTTGTGTTTTTAACAACCCTCTCATCTAGTATATAGTAGCTAGGTAATGTCATGATGAGCTTAGATGATAGGAACAACATTGGGTGTGTTGTTGCATTGACCAAGCTTGAGAAGACCAAGGAGGTGCAATCTTCAGATCTACCTACTATTCAGCAACATCTTACCAAGAATTCATCCCAATCTACATTCTCGACTTCCATATCAGTGATTTCCTAGTGTTTATACCCGATCTTTGAAGGGGGATCATACCCTTTAAATAGGTACTTCATTGGTGATGCTATCCTTTTTTTAGGCATTCCTGTGAGGAAACATGCAAATATCAGTATTTTTATTAAAGAAACTAGTAAAGCATGAAATAAACAAAACCTACAACTAAGAAAACTAAAAGCAGACAACTCTTTAAGTAGCCAGATATGAAACTATTATCTCTTTTCGGTCTTTCATACTTTAAGAATCCAAAGAGAAGGTTAGGTTGCGAAAGGCCAAAATTTGAAGGATGAGGCTTATGGAGAAGAAATATTTTAAGACTTGTAGAGTGTGAAAACTGTGTGGGAATTGAGGGTGTGAAATCCCAAAATCTTAAAAATACTTGAGGGGCTGATGAAATGTTTTCATCCTTTTAGTGTGCGAAGGTCTGAAGAAATTTTTGGAGTATGAAACCCCAGAACTTATGGGAGGGGTGACCTTATCTTCATTTTTTCAGTGTTTTGGTGTTTCAGAGGAGTCTGATTATGCAAAATGTCAAACGTTCAAAAGTAAGAAACTGCACGTAGAAAAATTCCTCTAGCGAAGGGGTTGTTTCGGCCTTTTGAAGGCCAAAAACCCACGACATGGCTATGATGCAAAAAACCCTAACCCTAAAACAAAACATCAAAAAACATAAAGAAAAACACATGAGGTCATGACTCAACCAGAGGGGTGCGAATACTAGATAACTAACAGGGATCATAAGACAACCTAACCACAACAGATGACAAACAAACACAAAAAAAAAAACTAAACCTAACCTGAAACTCGAACAAAGAATGGAAAGGAAAGAGACAAAGACACTACTTGCAAAGGTGTGGGGATAGGGGGAGGCCAGAAGCTTGTTGATCATGAAGAGGATCAAAGTGGAAATGAATGATGAAAAGGAAGGAAAATGGCAGGCGCACAAGGAGCACAAAAATGCGGGAAGAAGACAAAAGGGCCTTTTGGAGGTCGGAGGACCTCTGGATGTCCAAAATGCTAAAAGTGAGAAAGGGAAAAAAAACCCTTGCTTCCTCAATGGGCCCCTCCAAAATTAGAGTTCAAGGAAAAGGGGGAGGGGTAGACCCAAAAAAATAATGAAGAGGGGCCCCCATCGTCAGAGGACTAAAAAAAATGGGGTGTGTTGTGGGCCCACAACACTACCCTTGTCATAATCATTGAGTTTAGATTTAAAACAAATATATTTTGAAATATTCATATGGGAGAATATTAAGAAATATCTATAAGTAAGCATACATATGCATGCTGAGAAAAATAATTTAGATTTTAATTTGAGGATAATTCATTAGAATGCTCAGTGTAAATTGGAGGCAACTCCAAATATACCAAAGAAAATAGCAAAACTAGAGTTGGAAAAATGAACACATGAAGGTAAGAAAGAGAATTAAAGGAACTCGTGAATTGAGACTTGTAGTCCTCCGAGGAAAGATATACCATCTATCCAACACCTTCCAAACTCACACAATAGTCAAAAAACATATATAGAAGTAAAATATTAAATAGTAAGTATATTAAATTCTTTTGTTTCCCCTCATTGTTTGTTCTATTTTTAAACTTAAGAAAATGTTCTGATTTAACAGCAAAAATGGGTATTTCATCACTTATGTACATGCTATTGAACAACATAGAAATGCTTAGTTTGTCTGTGAGAAGAATCATTGCCTTGCCCACAGGTGCTTCCTCCAAATTAATGATGGGAAGGTTGGTGACATTAATTAAATATATAAATTAATAAATAAGGAAGGAAAGAACATATTGAATAACCAGGATAAGTGTATTCATTCATCCATAATTTAATTTTATTCAATTATAGAATGTGAAATATTTTCCTTAACTTTTATGATAGGTAAACTAAATGAAATTCTAGAAGAATGATTTTGGCACTATTAGTAAGGGAGTAGCATGGCCAGTTGTGACCGAGGCCAAAAAATAAGTTCCTTGTCAATAAAATTAAAGTTTAAAATTTTCAAGTTTAAATTTGAATGACTTCATGGAGGAAGTCAAAGACAAGGGGAGGAGGATGTAAGACCCCATCTCATAATGGACATGTAAGACCATGCTTCTGTAGACACCTAAAAATGGTTCATTTCCTATGCCCCCTTTTTAACATGTTTTCTATATTGTGTGTTTTATCTTTATCATTCACTAATATTGTGTCATTCTTCCATGTCATTGAATACTAACATTTATCTCATTTTGGCCAAATTGATCATCTTCCTAAATTAGTCCAACCAAGTCCAAATCTTCCTAATTCAATCCAAGATCATTCCAAAATCAATTGATTGCAAACTTATATAAATGTATTATCAATCTCTTTCAATCAATCCTCTGGCATTGTCAAAGTTCATCAATGCCTTATTATCATTTAATTCCTCTAATAACATTGTCAAAGTTCATCAATGTTATTTCATCATCAATCATCATTTCGAGAGCATTGTCAAAGTTCATCGATGCCTCATTGTAAATTTCACATTTTAGGATCATTTTCCAAGTTCATTGATGTCTCCTTATCTCTATTTATCCTCTAGCATCATCCAAGTTCATTAATGCCATTATATCAGTTCCAATCGTTATCACGAGAGTATTGTCAAAGCTCATCGATGCCTTGTGATTTCCTAAACTATTCCAGAATCATCAGAATTGATCCTAATCCTTATCAATATTAAAAAAATCAAACCTATTGCGCATTAATGCCTTCAATTTGATCAATAATTAACTAATTTCCCCCTTGAGATGGATAACCCATAGTTTATCCCTAGGTCCTAATTGAATAAATAAATAAACTTTATTTATCCCCCTTTTCCGTAAGTCTCAACAATTAATTAATTTTTATTAATTAATTGGCTAATTTCAATTTATGAGATTTTTCATAATGTCATAAATCTAATTATTGATTTTGAGGAATATTGAGAATATTGAATTATTAATTTGATTAATGATTCCTAATCCTACCTAATTTCCATATCCCTTAATTAAGGATTCACATCGCTATTAAGGTGCTTCATGAATATCCTCAATATCTCCTTATTTGATCTCCCCCATATCATGCTTCCTAACATCCTACCAACCAATATCTTCATTTATGCATTGATTTTGTGCAATCTCACCTAATTGACTCTCATTTTCTATAAAATGGGATGCATTTCACTCATTCAAGGTTAGATCACTCTCTCCTAGTATTCTCACTTGCAAAATTGTCTTTTGTATCTTTGTGTAATTATGTTATCGTCAAAGAGCAACATCAAATCTGATTATGGAGAAGAAAGGAGGACATTGGAGCATCATTTGAAGGAAGTTCTTAGAGTTTTTAAGCTTTATATTTGTGAACTCTTGGTTTGAATGGCTTTCATGATAGATTAGATAGGTTAGCATATTTATTAGGGTTTGTGGTCTCCTAGATATTCTATTCTACCTTTTTCTAGTCTTACATTTGGTGAACCCGACGTGAACATGCTAAAAATCTGATAAATTTGTTTGCATGCAGGTTTTCTTTTATGTTTTGTTGTTGCATGTAGGTTTTAAATGATTTGATTGTATCTCCCAAATGGATGGGAATCTATCCATGAAATTTTTATTGAAGATTGTGGATGGTATCAAGATCCTATAGTCTAAAAATCAGATTTTTCTGATTAATTTTGCGTGATTTATTGTATTTTTATGATTTTTCATAAAATGTTAATTTTGGGCGCAAATGAGTGAATTTTTCTAAAACCATTACATTTTTAGAAAGCTCTTTGAAATATAAATGGGGTCTGTTCTTTGAGTTTTTAATTTTCATGACAAATAATGACCGAAATAAATACATCTTTGAAAACTGGTCTATTTTGAAAAATAGGGTCCCTAGGGCACAAATTAAGGAATTTTTTAAATTTCTTACTTTTTTGGAAAGATAATTGATCTTTAAGAGGGGTTATTTCTTTCCATTTCTATTGTTTTTGTCTATAGATATAACTAAAAATTGGATATTTATGACTAGGTAAATAGCATAAAAAAATCAAGGTGCACTTGTTCCAATTTCAATTGATTTGCATGCTTTTCTTTTGTATGTATTTTTATGTTTTACTAATGATTTGTGCAGAATTGTGGCAATCATAGGATGAAGAATGAATCATTAAAAACTACTAACGGTTTCAATGTAGGATGTTTGTAGAAGACCTTGTGTTTTCTGAAACCTTCATGTGTGTTTTTAGTAGTTAGCAAACACTTCATCTTGGTGCTTTAAAATGAACCATTTCATTCATGTTCTTGAAGTGTATTTTAGTTTGTAAATCCAAGGAAATTTATGGACGTATCCTCTCCCCTCACCTTCATGGACCTTGGGTGTAAGATAAATCCATGCAAGTCCTTTAGTGTGGCTACCTCCCAAGTGCTTTAGTAGAGCCAGTGAGAGTGGATGCCCAACCGGTAATAGGAAAAAGCGAAGCCCATCCAAACTGAGATACAAAAGATGTCATTGTGACTAATCTCACAATGAACAGGTGTTGAATGTGTTATACCGAGAAGAAGATCTCCCTCAGTACCCTTTTGGTGCATTAAAACCTACATAACGTAACTTCTATAGGCTGGGAGGCCTCCATAACAGAGCTAATCTTCCGCATGTATAACCACCCGAATGGATTCCCTTACTAAACACCATGTCGTAGTATCCAAAAACCTTCTATGTGTTGGCACAAAAGGTCAGAGACCAACTAAGATTCCTCATGCTTTCGCAGCTATTAGTCGAGACAACAATCCCTTGGGAAGTGATGACCCTTGGGACTTGAAGCTTGGAGTGTCTGAGAAGTGAGTGCACAGTAAGGATGATCTTGTGCCTCCAAGCTTCTAGGTTGTCTTCTATTAGTAAGCATGACTGAACTTCGGTTCAAGTGGGGACTCAAAAAGATATTTTCCTTGCTATCCTTAGGAATTGGTGTTTTTGTTCATTTTTACAACAGCCATTCTAAATGATGTTTCTTGTGTGAGTGTTTCAAACCTTAATAAAAATGACAAAATCTTAAAAGAACTCTCCTTAAAGAACACTTTTTGCAAATAAATCTTCAAAAGAAATCAAATGGTCACAACAAACCTTGTCTTTGAGTAAACATATGGAACCTTGAACTTTTCACTTGGAACCTCTTGGCATGCTTGATAGCCTTCATATTTCATATTCATGACCTAATCTCGTTGCATTTGCATTTCCAAAAATCCCTTCCACTATAGACCTCATTACAACCCTCATTATAGTCCCTTTTGCATAAGTCATAATCATAGCCCTCTTGCATACATAGCTCATTTTAGATCCTCCTTAAAAACATTGCAAACAATCCTAGAAAGTATCCAAATCATAGAGCATTTCTTTATGGTGCTGAAAATAGGATCTTGACTTGGTCCCCTTTTGTCCCAAAAATTTCAACCCCCCCCTACCCTGCCTTATCAATTTGTCACAATCCACCTTTGTCATGATGGATTTGACCTAATCCTTTTTATCAAAATTGTCCCTTGTCCCTCAATCCTTTTTTCAAGTCAAGATTCTTATTCAACCTCATGAGGTTATTTTCTTAGGTTATTCTCCTTTCCAAATATTTATTTTCAAAGTCCAAAAAATCAAAAATATAGTTGCATAAACCTTAGGTTGCATTTTTCATAAGCTCCTTGCATTTCAAAAATTGCATTTCCAAAAATCCAAAAAAATCTTGCATTTGCATATAGCCATCATGTCAATCTTCACTAGGTTCCAAGCATCCAATAGGAAACAAGACACTTATCAACCCATGTTTCCATCACAAGGAAAATCCCAATTATCTTTTGATTAAAGACAAGATATACCTTTGCAACAACAATCTTTTGAGCCAAGGCAAATGATATCAACACAACCAAATAATCAATTCCATCAAGTCCATTCAAACATGATTCAAAAATTGTAAACAAAATTGGATAAACAAAAGGATCTCTTGGAAGAGAGGGTTGCAAATATGATAACGAGTAGAAAGGAGATGGCCAAACTCCTTGGATGTCCAATTGAATCTTTTGGTGAAATTGACACGCAATCTCTCATTGAGAAATCAAAGATACCAAAACTCATTTTACAACTCAATGAGGAAAATGAACAATTTAACAAAGCCCAATTCAATCATGTGCAAAATAAAAAAAATTTCAACCAAGTTCCATATCATGCTCAATTCTATCAAGTTTCAAATCAGTCTCTATGTGCTCAAATTTCAAATAAATCATTCAACCAAGTTCCAAATCAAATCTTTCAACCTGACTGTGGCATAATTCAAATGGGGCCACCACCAAATTATGAACCAATCTTCATTCCAATACAACCAAGTGATCTTTGAAAAATTTCACAACCTCTTGTTCCAATCATGCAAACAAGACAATCAATACCAAGATCACAAATAATAACATTTCTTTAGGAACCTTTTGTGTCCTCCAATTCACCACCAATGTCTTATCAAACAAAGAAAAATTCAAATGTGACATCTTTTGAAGATCAACCAAGAATAATCAATAAGAAACCTTTTGTTGAACATGTTCAGTCCAAAAATTATTTCCAACATGAAAATACTGATGAGGTATCACAAACTAGACCCATCAAGCAGTGCACGTTCAAGTCCAAAATTTTAAAGAATTTGTTTCAAAATTTGGATAAAACAAATAATTTACCCATGTCTAGCAATGTATCACCCCAAAACAATCACATGGATGATATACCTATTTTCCCTTAATACATTGACCTTCAAGAAACATCCATGTTTCCCTCCACTCCATCCCTACAAACTTCACAAGAGAAATTTCCTCCTTCCCCATCAAGTGATTCGTCCAACAATGAAACCTTCCAATGGCTATCCACGAAAGACATCCAAGCTAGTCCTATGCATAGCCCAAGTTCCTTTGAACCAATTCCACCATTTCCTCCCATTTCAATCAAGCCTATTCATGAGATTCCTATCCAAATTCCATCTTCATTATATCAAAATGTTGACCCCTTTCAAGAACTCCCCTCTGCTTGTCCAAAGTCATATCTCATGTCAAGAGGATGATAAAAATAATGAAGAAACATGTCTAAAAATATATCAAGATCAAGATCCCTTCAATGACCAATCCCCCCTAATTGTTGAGCAAGATCCCATTCCCCTTGAGCCTCATGCTGATCCTATTATCCCTAACTCTCCTATTCAAGATGATCCCCTTCCATTCTCAAACAAAATTTTTTTTCCAAATTTGATTGACCTTCCACTTCCTAAGAAAGATCATGATATCCCTTCCATGTCTTCCCAAGATCCCTTTCCAAGTCAAGATCAAGGTGTCTCTTCACCATCATGTCCTCAAAAATATCTCATCATCCCTTTGCATCCCCCAAAAGATCCCATTACTCCTCTAGATCCTCCTCAAGATCCATCCATCCATCCTTTTCATTGTCCTAATCCTTCAAATCTCCCTTGTGATCCAAGCACATCTATGCAAGTTTTTCATGAACCCCTTACACTTAAAATGGGTTCCCCTAGTTCTATTGATTCTATTTCACCTCATGGTCCTATGAGTCCTTCCATATCATTCACACCTCATAATAATGGACTCGCATCTTGTAGCAAGTATCCTACTAGTCAAAGAAAGAATTATCAATTCAAAGGGTTAGACCTCCATGCAAAAGGTATATTAAAACCCTTAGGTGTCCAAGAAAATTCAAATGGCCATGGGCTTAATAACAAATCTACATCTCAAGGCATTGGTATCCCTTCAAAATCCAAATCCAGACATATACCTCCCCCTTCAACCCTTCCATCCATCTTAGGTCCATATATTCCTCCCTCTACAAGCTCACAATCCCCTTACCCTTTCCCACATGCAAGTCAACAAAGGCATACACCTTGGATAACCTTTCATCCATCAATTCCATTCCCTTTCAAAGAAATATGGCCGCAAAGAATAAAATTCACAAGTCAAGAAATCCACATGCTCTCAAGGATCAACATGTCCAGTCTAATTGACATGTCCAAAAAAAAAAATTGATTCAAAATAAAAAAGAATTATCAAAAAGGTTACAAGGCCCATTGAGCAAAAAATAAAGTCAAAATTCATATGGGTTCCAAAATCCATTGTGCAAGCAATACATTCAAAGGACCCTCAAAATAATGAAACATCAAAAAGCATGTGGATTCCCAAGAAGCTCCTTGAAGCAAAGAGTCCCAAAGAAAAGTCCAAATTGGCATCCAAAATTGCTATCCCTCTATCTAAATGTCTTCCATCTTCCAAATCCATTTTGGGTCCTTATGTCCCAAAATCCATATCCATTCCTTCATTAATCCTTCAAAATCCAAAATCTCATTTTCCTCTATCACTCCATCACCCCTCAAGGTGTGTGCCAATGTTGTTCTTGCATCCATTCCCTTCCACTTCAAATAAAGCTGGTGTACATTCCCTTCATTATCCAACACCTCTTTTCCAACCTTTCATCCAACCTATCCAATCCCTTGCATAAAGCTTGTCCCATCCTTATCTAATCACCCACTTCATATCCCTTTGTCATTACCCTACCAACATTTTTTTGCAATACCTTTCAAAAGAACATTTCAAAGAGTAAGGCGCTTGAGTCCTCTATCCATGTCATGTCATGCATCAAGTTTCTTCTTAATATGTCAAAAAGTCCAAAAAAAAAGTAAAAAGAAAAAAAAAATGAAAAAAAAAGGAAAAAGTTGCCTTGATGAAAACCTGGCAAACATGCATCTTGGAAACACAAAAAAAAAGAGTCAAGAAAAATAAATGTTGTCTAACAGTGAAAACCTGGCAAACATGCGCTTTGGGTAAGTACCATGATGAAAGCCTGGTAAACACACATGATGTGTAATTCTATGAAATTCTTGCAATCTATACTTGGGGGCATATTTCATTGGTGTTATCCTTCACTATCCCCAGCATACCCTCCATTATCCCCAGCATGTCCTCCATTATCCTATGCCTGTCATATCCATTATCCTATCCCTTTTTCCCCAACTTTGCTCTTGACATGGTTACAAATCTTCCTTGAAGCATCACATGTCCTATCTGCTTTACATTGTCTTGAGCCCTTTGGTATATATTACCTATCCTATCTCAACCTTTCATCCATATTCCATATCCCTTCTCATTATCCCTAATTGATCTTGCATATCCTATCATTTTCCTGTTCATATCATGTCATTATCCTAGCCAAGTCTTAACATTTTCCTATCCAACTCCCTATCTTGGTCTTGATGTAAAATAAGGACGTTCAATGCAAACATGTTTTCAAAGAAAAACCTCTTGACATGTCCATTTCTTGTATTCTATCCACTGCACTATCTCATTATCTTATCATTGTCTTGTCCAATCCCCCAACTTAATGAAAACAATTGTTATCCCATTTCTTGGATAGTCCTTGGCACCTAACCAGATCCAATGCAACGTCCCTTGGCCTTCATCCAGCTAATAGTACATTTCCCTTTTGACAATGTCCCTGCCTTGCTAGACACTGGGGGAAATTCAAATCTTTCAACTTGTAAATATCTTAATGACCTAAAAAAAATCCTAAAAATCCAAATAAGCACCTCAAAAATTGCTAAAAAAAAAAATAATGTCCTGAAAAAATTGCTAAAAATCAAATAATGTCCTAAAAAAATTCCAAAAAATCAAATAATGTCCTAAAAAAGTTCTAAAAATTGTAAAAAGTCCTGAAAAAAGAATATCACAAAAACATTCAAATATCTCAAAAATCCTAAAAATTTCATAAATCTCTTCAAAATCTGCAATAAATTTATACATACTTGTCTTCTTTTTTGTGAATCGAACATCATGTTTGCAGACATCCATGGAAGATGCATCATTCTATGCTTAACAAAATCATGTTCTCACAAACATGATCTAAATTATTGTGACTCAACATTTAATCTAGTTGAACCTATTCAATCTTTCGATCTTTACTATCAATCAACCAATCAATCTGTCCAATTTATCAATCAATTATCCAATCAGTTAATTTCCAATCTAAGCTACCAATCAAAGAAAATCTAACGCAAGTAACAAAAAGATAAGAATGGTTGTTGGCTCACATTGTTTCAGTGAGTGTTTTATCTTTTATTGATTTTATTTTTTGATCATGTTCCTATGCTACTCGATGATATTATCTAAACTTACGAGAGTAGCTGGGATGGTTCATGATCATTTTTTTTATTTGTCTTCTGCCTATTTGATGATCTCATAAAATTAGTGGGCATGCCTATTATATGCTTTGGGATGGAATTATTCCTCAAGGAGGGTTATGTTGGAGCTTTAAAATTATAGATAAGTTTTGAGTGACCTAAGTTAAAATTTTCTCGAAGGCGCATGTCACTACCCCAAAAATGCTTTTGAAAGTGCTTACTTTGAATGCATGTAAAAAGAGACCTGATGATTTTTGTGAGAAACCACTTTGAGAGTGTGTTTAGCATCTCTCATAGAGAAATTATAGTGGTTTTCAGCCCTCTAAATTTAGTTTTCATGTGTTTTGGAGGTAGTCATTTGGAGGTCGTTACCAAATTCTACACTTATGTATGTTCCCAATTTTATCAAATGATCCAATTTGGCAGCTTATATATTTGACCAGATGGATAGGCATGACATTATGGAGTGTTCCAGGATGTTGTAGGCATGAAAGTGAACTTTTATGCCCATTTCCAGGTTCATGTGAGTTCATATGATAAGTTTCCCAAGGCCATTCCATTTCCAATTTATTCAGTTTCTCTGAATGTGAAAATGCAAAATTATGAAGTGTCCTACATTGAGGTCCCAAGTTGCACCCAGTTCAACAAAATGAGAAATTTAATGTTCCCCCATATTGAAAACATGGAAATGTACCTCCATGAAGATTTTCAGATCATGGTCAATCCATTTGATCGCTTTGCTAGGTGATTCCAAATCAAATTTATGCATTTTTATTATGTTTGAGTCCAGAAAGTATTGAAGTGTTGACTTTGCAGATTAGTGTTGGTTGATCAGTTGATTATCAAAGAGAGATATTTGGAGTTTCATAATCCCTATGTGAGATTGAATGTATTTCTAAGGTTTCTAATCATGATGGGTGTATTTGGTGGGTTTGCAAAGGAAAATCCAAAGCAATTTTTGCAAATCACCAGTGTTAGACAAAATTAAATTTTGCAGAGTGGTTATTTTCAGAGAGTTATAACTTTGTGTCTAATAGTTGTTTTTAAATACCAATTGTGGGTCTATACTCTTTGCATGTAAGTATGCCACTAGTATCAGTGGTTGGGCCTCAAGGCATGGGTTTCTATTTTTTCAAAGGCTAATCCAAATGCATGTTTTTTTGTTTTGACATTTATGCTTGCATAGTATTCTAGAATCACCATGGTTGATCAGTTACATCTTTCACATGGAGTTGAATCAGGTGATTCCCTTTTGCATGCATGCTCATTGTTGATGAACAAATTGGTAGGCCAAGTGGTAGGATCGCAGGACATGTTTTGGTATTTTGTAGAAGTGAATCCTAAGTTGGTTTGCATTTGTTTTGACATGTTTGGTTACATAATAACTAAAATTGTTCATTTTGAATCATTTTATCTTATAGCCTTAATGCGTTCAAGCAAATCCAGTTTTTGACCATGCTTAGATGTTAGAGAAGAGTGGGTTTTTTAGTCTTAATACTTGCAAGGGGTTGTTAATTCATCTTTTAAAGCTTGTTACAGAGGCTAGTTATCATATTATGATCATTTTGTTGAGGATATCAAATTTTATTTTAATGGACACCTTATAAATGATATTGCTTCACAATTTTTTGTTGACAAGGTTACAAATTAGCTTCACCACCCACTAATTGGGGCATAAGGATTGTTCCTGAAAAGAATTTTTTTCAGTATTAAGAAATTTGGGAAATATGTGAGGACTCTTGATTCCAACATTCATGTTATGATGTTTATGGTGTCAACACCATACAAAGGTTGTGCCAAATACACTTGGAGAGGAGGACCTAGTGCATGAAGTTGAAAGAAAAACTTTAAAAAACTTCAATGCAAATGCTTTTGGTAGGTTTATATGTTGATCTTCCTACACATTGTAAATGCCAATCATCCAGTATAATGGAGCAAAAACTTAAAACATTTTCATGCAAACGTAATTGGAAAATTTAATTTCTAAGTAAACTACACAATGTGAAGGTGGGTATGTTAAATGAAAAGTGGAAGCTCTACAAGCCAACATGGAGAAGTCTGCGCTTGGAAATAAAGAAGAGCATGGATGTTTCCAAGGAAGTGTGCTAAATGAATGGAGGAGGCCTACACTGTTTAAGAGATAAATTTCAAAATTTAAAAAGCTTGAAGCAAATGCAATTGGTAGTTGATGGGCAATGAGTGTTGTGTAGACAATGAAATTTCCAAAGGTGGAGAAGCTGCACATTAAATTACAATGGAGGATGTGTGTGAAAGTTCATACAAATGATGATTGGCACATGTTAATCCAAATTGAAAGCCTCAGAAATGTAATGTTCGCCAATGATCAATTTCATAGGATGTGATCTAATTTTTGGTTTTCATTTATGGAAACACATCTGGCATACTGATCAATTCATTTGAAGTTAAGTTTTGTGGAATCTAAAATGGGCTAAGTACAAAGCATAAATATAGAGGTATTTTGCGTATCGAAGATCGAGATTGATGAGTGAAGACAAGCATGTTAGAATGAATTTAGAATAACTGAGAGGGGAGGGGTGAATCAGTTATCCTTAGGTCTAGATGTAGCAAATAAATTTTTTTGATTCAGATCTACTCCACAGTAGTAGCATATGTCAACAAATTTAATCATACAGTTTACTGTCAATTGAAATTAACTTGCAAAAACATAATAGTAAAGCAAACCAATAAGCATTCACACAAGTTGACACAAGTATTTAACGTGGAAACCCAATATGGGAAAAACCACCAGTAACATGCTACTAAGTTTTCACTCTTCTGAAGAGATGCCCTATGAGGAGCCAACCCTGTTAAAGGTTACAATAACACACTGTTAGGTGTGACCTGGTTAAAGGATTTAATCACCCTGTCAGGAGTGGCCTTGTTAGAGGACTTAGAACATTCCACCTGAATGTCACCTTGTTAGATGATTTATACAAATGAATGTTAAGTCAACCTTGTTAAAGGATTTAACTGATACAATGTAAGAAAGTAATCAGCAGTTGTGATCTAGTACATATAACTTACTTTGCAATTTAGATCCAATTACAGCTCTGATGATAACTTAGTGGATAGTCTGCATTGTCATTTCAACCTTCTGATCTTCTTTGAAATCTATCAAGAAATCACACATGTAACTTTCTACTTCTGCCTTTTGCCTTCTTTGCTAGATCATGCCAAAAAGTAAATCAACTATGCAAACCTCTTGCATACACATACACTCTTGCACACTGTGAAATAACCCCTTGAGGTTATCATATACCTCTCTGTCTAGGGAAGATAAATATTTTTCAACTTAAACAAGATCGTAGACCTTATGTTAGGTCAGATCCAAAGAATCATTCTATCTTTGCATTACATTTACTTCTCCAAAGTAGTCTCTAATTAAATCTTGAAAACATGCATTAATTATGGTTACCCATTTATTAAATGACGTGGATCAATCTTTAATTAACATTACATATCCCAATAAAATTAACTAAGTCAGCCAGAGATCTCAAATCTCATCATTAATCCAATTACTGTAAGTCAGCATACATTCACTATTTCCACTTGGCCATTTCAATGGTGCTCGACACTGAACAACTTTTTCTTGTCAGAAGCAACTTTGCTCGGCATTGAACAACTTTGCTCATCATAAGCAAATTTTCTTGGCATTTAACAACTTTTTCTCATCATAAGCAACTTGCTCGGCATTGAACAACTTTGCTCATCATAAGCAACTTTGCTCCGCACAAGCCAAACTTTCTCGGCACAGAACAACCAGAAAAACTGTCTTTGAAAGATAAACAACTAATTGCTTTGCCAGAGTGCCAATTGATCAAGTACCCTTTTAATTTCCTTAACTCAAACATTCACTTGGTCTTCTCGTTAAATCTTCTTCATCATTAGTAGATATGGTACTCAAATAAATAATAATAGTCTTACCAATAAAGGTTTAACATCAATGACAAAATAACAATTGCTTGCAATGTCACTTTCCAACAATCTCCCTCTTTGGCATTGATGGCAAAACAAAATATTTAAAACAATGATTTAACAAGCATAGTTACCAACCAATCCAAAAAGTCTCCTGTGTTCCTTGATATGAATGAATCTACATTAATATCTTTAGCTTAATTCTGATTTTTTAACTGTAAAACATTTCTCCCTCTATGTCTGTAATTACACTGTCATCATCTGTCTCTAGTCATCTGTAGACTCCCTTTGAGTAGATAATCACTTCTTTTCAATATTAACTTCTTCCTCTATGTAGTCTTTCACTTTTTGTAACCTCTCTTTCTCGGCAATCTCTTCCTCTTTATAGGTAATCTCTCCCTCTTTGACAATAATGCCAAAGATGTCAATATCATTATCATGTAGATCTTTAGTATCATGTTGATCCTATCATCTTGATTATGAATAATTTTTATTTTCTATCCTTGTTCATCTTCACAACTTTAGCCAGCATTCTAAAGTGTGACTCACTGTGCATCAATGTGTCAAATATTCTGAATGTAATATTTGATGCAACATTCCTATACAAAACTTAATTAGCCTCAGTGAGGGGAATCACCCCCAATTTACCTCGTAGATACTCATGAGAATCCTTGGGTAATGCTTTTGTGAATATGTCTGCTAATTTTTCTTTGGTGTTCACATAATCCAATCTCACTTCTTTACTCTGAACTAGCTCCCTCAAGTAGTGATACTTGATAGCTATATGATTTGTCTTTGAGTACAGAATAGGATTTTTAGAAATATTAATAGCACTTGTGTTATCACAATATATGACAACTGGATCAGTGATTTCTTCCTTCATACCTTTCAGTAGTATCTTCAGCCACACAATGTTAGAATAGTTAACTGTTGCTACCACATACTCGGCTTCAGCTGTAGATTGTGAGGTGAAATTCTATTTCTTACTTGTCCAGGAGATCAATCTCTTTCCTAAAAGAAATGCTCCACCAGTAGTGCTTTTCCTATCATCAACATTTCCAGCCCAGTCAAAATCAGTGTAGACTCTGAGTTCAAACTTGTCATTCTTTTTGTAGTATAGACCATAGTCCTTAGTTCCTTTCAAATATCTCAGAATCTTTTTGATTGCCATCATGTGAGCTTCCTTGGGATTAGCATAAAACCTTTCAATAATCCCAATAGCTATGGTAATGTCAGGTCTACTATGTACAACATACTATAGTTTTCCAATCATTAACCTATAGAGTGTTTAGTTCACTTCTTTTGTATCATCATCTTTTGTTAGCTTCTATCCAGTAGCTATGGGTGTACTCACTAGTTTGGACTCTTCCATTCCAAAAAAATTCAGTATCTCTTTGATATATTTGGATTGAGTGATATAGATACCATTCTTCATTTGATAAATTTGTAAGCCAACAAAGAATTTTATTTCACCAAACATAGACATCTCAAACTCAGTTTGCATCTCTGTTGCAAATTTTTGACATAACACATCTTGTCCACTAAATATGATGTCATCCACAAAAATTTCAGCTAATAATGTACCTTTTCTTTTCTCTGTGTTCAAGTACAGGTTGTTGTTGTCATTGGTTCTTACAAATCCAATCTTGATTAGATAATTGTGCAATCTCTCATACCATGCTCTTGGTGCTTGCTTCAATCCATATAATTCTTTGTGAAATTTGCAAACCATATCCCTTTTGTTCTAGTCTACAAAACCATCAGCTTGCTCAATATATACTTCTTCCAAGATACCATTGAGAAATGCAGATTTCACATCCATCTGATAAACTTTGAATCCTTTATAGGCTGCATATGCAAGTAAGGTTCTGACAACTTCCAATCTTACAACTGGGGTGAAGGTTTCACCATAGTCAATTCCTTCCTCCTGTGCATAACCCTTGCATAACAATCTACCTTTGTTTCTTGTCACTTCTCCATGTTCATTCAGTTTGTTCCTGAATACCCACTTTGTGCCAATTACATTTTTATCCTTTGGTCTAGGTACAAGTGTCCAAGTTTTGTTCTTCTCAATTTGTTCAATTTCCTCATTCATTGCTTGTATCCAATCTTCATTTTCTAAAGCATCTTTCATTGTTTTGGGCTCAAATTCACATAACAGACATGTGTCATTTTTTAGCTTACTTTGTGTCATAATAGTAGAATCATTTGACCCAATGATTTGATCATAATTGTGATTTCTTCTCACATATTTTGCTAGGGTAGGCTCAGTCCTTGCTTTAGGTTCATCATTTGTATTTAGTTCTGGTTCATTCTGTGACTCGGCATCTCCATTAGATAGCTCAGCATTCACTTCCAGTTTCTCAACAACTCCACTCTGTGACTTGATAGGTGCATGTTGTTGCTTAGTAGTAGTCTGAGGTAGTGAATTAGAATATTCCTCATCTAGATATATGAATGATCTGTAGTTTTTAGGCTCTTGTGTACTTTTAGCTTCATTTCTTTCTGCAAACTCATCGATTCTTACATTTGCACTTTCAACAATTTTTTTAGTAATAGAATTCAAACATTTGTAAGCTTTTCTTTTTGTTGAATAACCAAGGAATATGCCTTCTTCACCTTTAGCATCTAGTTTTCCATTTCCGTTGTCCTTCAGTATAAAACATTTGCTTCCAAATACTCTAAAATACTTTACACTAGGTGCATTACCATAACAAAGTTCATAAGGTGTAGCATTTGTACCTTTCTTGACTTGAACTCTATTCAATGTATAGACTGCAGTACTTACATCTTCTTTCCAATATTTTTGTGCAATATTTTTCTCCATCATTAGTGTTCTTGCATAGTCCATGATAGATTTGTTCCTTCGTTCAACAATACCATTTTGTGGAGGAGTCCTGGGTGCAGACATCTGTCTCTTTATGCCTCGGTCATTGCAAAACCTATTAAACTCATTCAAAATGAACTCTCCAACTCTGTTAGATCTTAAGCATTTCAAAGTTTTGCCTATTTCCTTTTCAACTTTAGCTAAGTACCATTTAAATAACTAGAATGCATCAAATTTTTCCTTGAGAAACATTACAGTCATCATCCTTGAATAATCATCAACAAATAGAATAAAGTATCCAGCACCACAGTAGCTTCTTTCTCCAATGGGACCATAGAGATCAGTATGGACCAATTCCATAATTTCCTCTGATACATGTGTTTTACTCTTGAAACTAGACTTAGTCATCTTTCCTAGTTGACATTGTTTACACATAGCATTTTCAAGTTTCTTTAACTTAGGTAGCCCTCTAACCTTTTTCAATTTACTTATGCTTACCAAGTTATCAAAGTTCACATGACACAACCTCTTATGCCATAACCAAACATCATTGTACTATGAAAAAAAACATGTTTCTTTAGATAAATCTAGATAAAATAAGTTACCTTTAGTCTGATCACCACTTCCAACTAATTCTCCAATAGAATCATAGATCTTTGCCTTTCTATGATGGAATTCAACTTTGTAACCAGAAGTGTTCAACTGTGCAACACTCAACAAATTATATTTAAGATCATCAACCCAATACACATCATCACATCTGATTTTGTCAGTTAGATTAATTAATCCTTTACCTTTGATAAGACATGGTGAATCATTACCAAATTTTATATATCCTCCTTTACATTGGTTTAGTGTTTCAAACTTATCTTTGTCACTAGTCATATGATGGGAACAACCACTGTCAATGATCCAATGATCATTTTTAGTCATATAAGAGATTATTGTAGTTTTCTCATCATCATCAGAATCTTCTTTCATTGCAACAGAAACAACTTCTATATCATTGTCATCAGGATTATCAGTATCATTGTCAGAAATTTCTTTAGCAATATAACAAGATTTCTTACCTTTGTCTTTGTAGTCCTTATATTTCCTGAAGTCTCAGTCATCCTTTCTATCTTTGTATTCTTTTTATTTGTTTTCCCTTCTTTCATCTTTTCCATTTCTGTCAGGACATCTAGCAGCTATATGACCAACTTTGTTGCCTGAAAAACAAATAATAGGAAGTTTACCTTTGTATTTTCCTTTTCCTCTGGAAAGCCTTTTTTCCATAAGTGCTTCAATTTCTTCAAGATCATCATCAAACGTGTCACTATCACTATCCACATGTTTCTTTCCTTTCTTAGATTTGTTGAGAATCAGTTGTGATCTAAAAGCATAATCAATCCCTTGTGGATTATAGTTATCATAATTTGACATTTCAAATGCAGTGAGTCTGCCTATTAGATTTTCCAGATTCACATTATTGTTAGGAGTACATCTCAATTCTTGAATTGAAAAAACTCTAATAGCATATACAGGAAGTAAAGTTCTCATTACCTTTCTCATAATGGTGTTCTCATCAATAGTTCCATTAGCCCCTCTAATGGCATTTACAACTTATTTTATTCTACCATAGTACTGAATGACATTTTCACCTTCTTGCATTTTCATCTCATCAAACTTACCTCTTAGAATTTCTGATATAGCCCTCAGCACATTTGTGTCTCCACCATAGACATTTTCAAGTTTTTCCCACATATCTTTTGCATTTATGCAGCTCTTTATATCATCAAACTCTGAATAGCTCAATGAGGAGGCGATCTCCAACATTGCTTGATTGTGCTCTTTCTTTTCTCTTAGTTGTATATCTAAGAGAGGAGTAGAAGGTGGTACATAGGCATGTTCAATAATTCACTTAGCATCATCTCCAATAGCAGCCAAATGTAGTTTCATCAAACTCTGCCATGCAGGGAAGTTATCTTTGTTCAGCTTGGGAACCTCCTTATACATCTTGACTTTTTCACTCCAAGTACCTTCAAACTATTTTTAGGAGACCAAAGCTCTGATACCAATTGTTAGAATGAATTTAGAATAACTGAGAGGGGAGGGGAGAATTATTTATCCTCAGGTCTAGATGTAGCAATTAAAACTTTCTGATTCAGATCTACTCGATATCAGTAGCATATGTCAACAACTTTAATCATAAAGTTTACTATCAATTGAAATTAACTTGCAGAAACATAACAGTAAAGCAAACCAATAAGCATTCACACAAGTTGACACAAGTATTTAACATGGAAACCCAATATGGGAAAAACCACCAGTAACATGCTACCAAGTTTTCACTCTTCTGAAGTGATGCCCTGTGAGGAGC
>MU223823.1:1752627-1768339 GCA_018584345.1 Thuja plicata | reverse complement strand
GAACAAGTTCAAGAAAAAGAGGTGATACTTGAATATGTGCAATCCAAAGAACAATTGGCTGATATCTTCACCAAGCCACTACCCAAGGATACATTTGAGTACCTGAGAAAGAGACTAGGGGTCAAACCCTTGTCTAGAAGTTAGTAAAATGACTGAATGCTAGATCAGTCTACATATTATCAAAATATCATTCATGTTGATGTAAGCAACAAAATGAACTTAAAAGCTACATCTATATACAGACAAGTATATATATCAGAACTGAGCACCAGAGATTATTGTTGTATTGCTGATGGATAAGGGAAATTCAAGGAATATATTATGGATAGGAAAATGATTGTTTGACATGAATGTCAGATATTTTTAAAATATCTATTTGGCATTATTATCAAAGGGAGAGAGATTGTCCATATTATCACATTCTTATGAGAAAGATTATACATTATCAGATTACTCCAATAGGGAGAAATCATATCCAAAGGGAGAGAGTTTGTGTGAAAAATTTTATACAAAGGAAGAGTTGCTAAAAAGAGAACTGCAAGAATCAAATCTAAGCTAAAATAGAGCTTATCGAAGTTCAGACATGTGTCGATTGACAAAAGGGAGAGACTGGTAGTTTGATGAATCTCAACAATTGTATTTCATATTGTATTAGAAATAGTATAGTGTGATAATATAAGTTTTTTGCCATCAATGCCAAAGGGAGAGATTGATGACATGTAATTGATTAAATGTTTGATAAATGTTAAGGTGAAGATAATGAAAGGTATTAAATTATTTAATGATTTGTATTGTCATTGATGTCAACTTGATATCATTTTTACAACCATGTATATAATGCCAAAGAAATTAGATAATCAATGGAACAAAGTTTATGCTTTTAGAAATGCATAAAAGTCAAGTATTCACTAAGTGACATACAAACACCGATGGAGTTCACACTATCGGTAAAGGAAAAGAAGAAAAGTCACAGTGATACCCGAAGAGAAGAAGATAGTGTTTCCTGATGAAGCAAACCACAAGATGCCTGAAGAGCTAAAAATACAATTGCCTGATGAGTAAAAATCTAATGATGCCTGACGGACGGAGATCCCAAAGCTAATTGGAGTCACACCGACAGAACTGATAGTTGTAACCAATGACTAACTGAAGAGTTGACCAACGGAATAGAGAGTTCAGAAAATGACAAAATATCTAGCTTGAAAGAGCTAAAGATAGACTTAATTGGTTGTTTTCTTTGTTTTATTCGACCAGAGTTAAGTAATTGATTTAAAGCTTATTTATATAGGTGGCATGAAGATAACTATGAGACAAATTATGAGTTATTCTTTAAATCAAATTGGCTGGATTGTTTTTCACGCCAAGAATCAAGAATCAAGAATCAAGAAATAGTGAATATCATGTCTATATAAGAGACAAGCTTAATTCATTTTGGTATCACATGAAAAGGGATTAAGGGGAGTGAATAGAAAGAGGATGTTAAAAAGAAACTGATGAAGAACAACTTCATGCAGTACTGATCAATCAAGATGAAGTAGATCTATGGAATTATGCAGACACCGACAAACAGTGAACACAACATCACAGAGTAGAAAGTATGGAGCACAAAAGAATTGAATTGATACATTGATCAGAGAGGTAATGTACTCAAATAGATATGAAAATATGCAATTCAAGTTGCATTAGAAATAGGTCATTTTGTTTCAATTTAACCATTGAAGAATCAAGTCTCTTAATAGAGCAGGACTTAACAGTCTTCTATATATTGAGGTACATCCCAAGGAGTGACAGAAAGGTTGATTCATGAAAGTAGCATTGGATATTCCTGATGCCTATTGACAGTCTAAGAGAGGCTGATTCAAGGATGGAAGCATTAGATTCCTGATACCAAGTGACAACCTATATGTGTAAAATACTCTAACAAGGTCACACCTAACAGTGTGTTTGTAACCTTTAAGACAGTTGGCTCTTAACAAGGCTCACTTCAGAAGAGTGAAAATTTTGGGTACCAGTCCTAGTGGTTTTTTCCCTTAACAGGGTCTCCACATTAAAAATTCATGTGTTATGTGTGTATGATTCATTTCTTTATTGTTTTTTATCTGACATAGTTAACACTGGATTTATCAGTATACTCTACATATTTACTGTATTTCGGTAAATAGTTATACTGCTTATCAGTAATCAAGGAGAATAAGGATAGACAAGGTAAACCAACAGACAGTTAATCATTATAAGTATCTCATGGCATGCATCTTGTAGGGACATAATAATCTGAGGTTTATTTGATTGGTGATTAGATTAAGGATAAGTTTTTGATACCACTGATTCACCCCCCCTCTCAGTTATTACTAACATTAAGTCCAAAACATTCCAAAATTCAGTACGAGCCATTAGATAAAGATCAAGATCAAGGGATGTCTCCAAGTGTCCAGATCTAACTAGTGTCAACAAAACCTTTCCGAGATTAAGACATACACTAGTCTCAAAATCTCCATATGAACATGGTGTTAAAGTTGAGTTCAAGTTGAGTTCATTCAGAGATCTAGATATAAGCTTGTCTCCAAGTCTCTCGATAAACCCAAGGTTAAGGATGAGTTCAAGTTGAGTTCACTCAGAGATTCAGAGGTAAGATATTGTCTCCCAATCTATAGAAGTAACTAGGGTTAGCGAGATGATTCAAAGATCTAGAGGTAAGCTTGTCTCCCAATCTCCAGATGAACTTGGGGTTAAAGATGGGTCTAAGTCAAGTTTATTCAAATATTCAAAGGTAAGAGCTTATCTCCAAGTATCCAGAAATAACCAGGGTAAGAGAAATGATTCAAAGATCTAGAGGTAAGCTAGTCTCCCAATATCCATATCAACCTGGGGTTAAAGATGGGTATAAGTTAAGTTTATTCAAACATTCAGAGGTAATAGCTTGTCTCCAAGTCTCTAGAAATAACTAGGGTCAATGAAATGATTCATAGATCTAGAGGTAAGCTTGTCTCCCAGTCTCCAGATAAACCTGGGGTTAAGGATGGGTTAAAGTTGAGTTCATTCAGAGTTTAAGAGGTAAGCTTGTCTCCCAATCTCCCAATAAACCAAGGGTAGGAAGAACCACTCTGAGATTAAGAGGTAAGTCAAGTCTCTGGATCTCCAAATAAACTTAGAGTTAGTAAAGGCATTCAGATATTCAGAGGTAAGCTTATCTCCCAATCTCCCAATAAACCAAGGGTCTGTAGAACCATTCCAAGATTAAGAGTTAAGTCAAGTCTCTAGATCTCCAAATAAACTCTCAATTAGTAAAGGCATTCAGAGATTTAGAGGTAAGATTGTCTCCCAATAAACCAAGGGTCAGCAAAACCATTCTGAGATTAAGAGGTAAGTGAAGTCTCCAGATCTCTAAATAAACTTAGGGTTCATAAAGGGATTGAGAGATATAGAGGTAAATGTAGTCTCTAAATCTCTAAATGAACCCAGGTAGACTGGAGAATGAACCCACACATGACAAGTGGCAGAATCTAGTGAGTTCTGGGCAAAATATGCATAATAGAGAGAAACACAAATGAAAATGTGCAGGAATAAGTATATAAAGTGCATAAATAATAAAAGGGTAAAAGACTATTTTAAAGGAAAATTTCAAGGATTAAATTTTCATAGAGACATGAGATATAGGATTTAATCTGCACAGATCCTTCTAATGTTTTAAAATATTGATTTATACTTATTTTCAAAACTTGAAAGGAGCATTCACGGGAGGATTTTTTCAAAGGCTGAATGAAATCAGATTTCAAAGGCACGCTTGGAGATTTTTAGATTTTGAAGAGGTAAAGGAATCAAATTTGTTAGATAGGATGATTGCAATTCAAAGGTTTTTCAAAGGAGAGAAACCAAATCAGATTATTGGAGAAAAGAAGATATTTGCAGAGGTTTCTTCCAAACAAATAGGTGTCAGTTAGGGTTGATTTTGGTTATCCCTTTCTCTATATATTATGTCTTCTCCATTGTAACAAGGATGGTGAAATTAAGGTTGCGGGTAGTGTTGGTACTCCTAAATTTGGTACAAATTTGGAGTGACCATGTTGAAATTTTTAGTTAAGGAAAGGTGAGTACCCCTGAAAATTTGTGTGAGAAGGCTTAGTTAGAGTGCTTGAAAAAGATACCCTAGTGATTTTCATCAGATATTACTTGAGAAGAGGGTTCAATACCTTTCATTTCACATATGCAGTGGGTTCCAACTCCTAAATTCCAAATCTGACATGTTTAGGGAGTATTCATTTTGAGGTGGTCACATAAGTCTGCATTTTTGCTAAGGTGTCATTTTGTTGTCACAGGCCTAGTTTGCTTCTCAATATCTTGCACCCCGTTGAGTTTCATAAGTCACTACTTTGGGAATGTTTTACATGTATATCAAAGAGTCTATGTTTTAGAACCCAATCCATTTCAAGTCAGTTTGATAAGTTTTCATATTCCCAAATCTGGTTGCTCAAAGTTGTTTGTATCTTTGTTTTTCCCTGAAATATGAATGGCCCAGTTTGATTGGTTATAACTTTTGACCAGTTGATTCAATTGAGAAAATTCCTTTTGTACTATGTTTTAGTGGTAAAATAATTCATATATTTCAGTTTCTAGATCATGATGAATCCGTTTGAGCAATTTTCCAGTTTGATTTTGTTGGCATTTTGTTAAGTTTCCCAAAATTGTTGAATATAGATTTTTGAATACTTTACTTTGAAGGTCTGCATCTTTGATCAGATGGATAGGTACAAAATCATGGTGTGTTCCCATGTATTGTAAGCATGACAATGAACCAATATTTCTAGTTTGTAGATCCCTATGAAATCAGATGACAAGTTTTCTAGAACAATTCTATTAGTGAATAATTCTGATTTCTTGAGTATTCAAGTGCAAAATTACTAAGTTGTCCACTTTGAGGTCTTCAAAATGTATACCCAGTTGAAAATTTTGGATAATTGATTTTTCCCCTATATTAAAAACATAAGAGTGTACCCATTTGAAGATTTACGGATTCCTGCCAATTCATTTATTCATTTTTCCAGAGCCTTTCCATTTCTGATTCATTAAAGTTTCACTGAAAATGCAGGATTCAGAATTAACTAACATACTTTTTGGTTTCCTTGTTTGCACCCACTTCAAGGTCAAGTGTAATTGGAATTTTTTCTGAATTATAGATCTAGAAGTGAACTTCTCTGAGGATTTTCATGCTATTTCCAAATCAGTTTTCTGCATATTCACCGAGTTTAAAACCAGAAAAGTGTTAACGTGCTAATTTTGCAGATTTATTTCAGTTGAAAGGTTCATTTTTAGAACATGATAACTGAGGTTTTTCATTCTACATATGACATTCAATCTATGTTCTGAGGTTCAGATTTTGAAGGTTCTTCCTAGTGACTTTATGAACTCAGTATCAAAGGCAATTGTTGCAGATTGACAGTGCAGAACAGAATCAAGTTTGTAAAATGGTCATTTTAAGGAAGTGATAACTTTCTGTCTGAATGTTATTTTCAAGAACCAATCAGGGAATCATGCTTATTACATATGAATTTACTATCAGACCCAATGGTGAAGCTTCAGAACATGATTTAGTGATTTTGCAATAGCCGGTCTAAATGAGATTCATGATGTTCAACATTGTCACCTACACAGTATTCTGGAAGTGTTAGGTTTGATTATTTGCATCTTGCACTGGAGGATGAATCTAAAGAATCCTTCTTGCATGCATAAGTATTGTAAATGAATGAATATTTTTGTCGAGTTCCAGAGTGAGATTACTTGTTTCAGTCAGTTTTTGAGACCAGTTCCGAAGGCCAATTGCCATTAAAAAGTTTAGTTTGCAAAAGTGATTATAAAGTTTCTAGTTTGATGTCTTGAGATAATTTGCATAGTATTTTGTACCTAAAAAGGTGAAATCATATTTGAATTTTGCATTTGAACTTTAAGTTGAAACACAGGAGAGCTGCATTTGTGAACAGAGGAGTTGAAGTTTGAGTGAAAATTGAAAAAGATAAAACTGATTTCAAATGATTAACACAAAGGGGTTTGGAACAATACAATTGGAAAGTATAATAAAAACTAAAGGTGCTACTTATGCTATGGTCAAAAAGTGCAATTACGGAAGGAGATGGCAGGGAGAGTAAATAACTCAATGCCTGGGACAAAATAGAGATGCCCACAATCAGCAATGAAGAATGTTGGTGCCATATTCTTGGTATTCTTGTTGTTTCAATGGAACTTCCAGCATCATAATTAATTAGATATATGTTTTAAAATTTGAAATATGCACTAAAGTAAGGCTAGATACATTCATTTTAAAGCATCCTTTTGTAAATACATCCGCTTGGTGGCTGTGCAATATATTATAGTGCATTGCAAAAGGGATCCAGCACCCAATTGGAGACTCCATGCATTGGCCATAAGTGAAAGTCCACGCTAGAAAGAGAGGTGATCTGCATAGTATGGGAAGCAATAAAAGATGCCAATCCTAAGTTGAAAACAAAACATGCATCTTGCACAGCATATTGGGGAAGTTGCCAGCATCAAAACAAGACAAAGGCAGGAACAGTTTGAAAGGGTTTGCGCAGAACATGCCTCTTCAAAGAATTAATAATAAATAAAATATAATAAGAAAAAGCTCGCATAGAAAGCAATGGAGGGAGAATGACAGACTTTGAAGGTGGCTGTGCTGATTTTGATGAGAGCTATTTTGGCATTCAAACAGCAAAAATACACCAGTTTGAAAGTGGCTGTGCATCATAATGGAAAGGGGAATATCTTATGCAATGTAATTTTTGACCAGAAAATACCATGAATGCTATGTGCTGACTTTGGAGGGAATTTTAAATAATGTTAACTACAAACCAGAGTACCACACATAGGAAAATGGAAGGCTATGTGGGTTATAAAGTGAAGACCAATGTGATACAAAAGGAGGTTAATATATACTATAATCACCATAAACCAGCACATAATAATGAGAAAGAGTATCAAAACATTACAAATGATTGGCAGATACCAGTACCCACGCAGAAAAAGGTGTGTATATACTATTTTGAATGATTGAAAACACATTGGAATTTTAAAATCACAGGAAAGGGGCGAAGCCTTTGGTGGAGATGATTTTTGGTTTCAATTACAAACAACATACAGAGCACGTGGGTAGCAGCATATAGAGACTCAAGTTTTAGTTTTAAAACTTTAAAAATGAAAAATGGAAACCATGAAGAGGGGCATCCAGACCTCTGGAACACATTAATGGTCTCCCATAGAAAAGAAATGAAGCCATTGATGAGCAATTCTGCTCAAAGGCCTCAAAAACTTGAAAATGTGAAAATGGGATTATCCCATATTGCCTGTGCGGGGGCATTTTTAGTATTTATATACAAAGGCGCTCATATAGTGAAATAAGAAGAAGAGCCCAGAGGTTCTTGGTAGGCCCTTGGGAGCTAGAGGATATGATGCATGGTGGGACCCCCAATTTTGGTACCAAGAATTCAACCATCTTTAAAAACACTTACAAATATTATCCCACATTCATGCCATGGCAAAATTTTGAAATGTCTAAATACTAATATGCAAACATACTAGTTTGAAGAAAGAGCTGGAGGCTCTCTCCATGCACTCATGCCCAGAAAATTGGCACCTCAATTTCCATGCCCAAAGTCGAAGGTAAGTAAATTGTGTAGAAGTGGACACGTGGCACAAATTCGCATGGTCACTAGAAGATGGTCGCCAAAGGAGAAAGCCACTATGACTTGGAGACTGACCGCTAGTGGTTAATCACAAGGTCGCTAGATGCTAGAGATAACCACCGTGAACAGAGATAACTGCTAGTCACGTGGTCGCCGGATGCTAAGGATAAACCGCCAGAGGCTAGTTGCATGGTCACTGAATGTTAGCAGTTAAGTCAAAAAGTTTCAAAGACATGGAGACTGTGTAGTCGTGCAGTCGTGAGAAGGTGGTAGTTAGGGTGAAAAGATTCAGAGAAAATGAGACTGAGGTTAGTCGCTAGGTCACCGGACATAAAATGCTAAGTTAGATTCATTATGAGACTTGGAGACTAAAGCTAGTCTCCAAGTCTCCAATTTAAATTATGGTCAGTAAAAAAATTAGGAGACTTAGAGACAAAGGGGAAAAGGTAACTGCAGTTAAAAAGTGAGTTAAATGCTAGTCATGAGAAACTAATCAGAGCATGCCACATGTCAAATTCAGGTGAGTTCTGGGAAGAAATGCAGAAAATTGTAGATTTCAAGATATTGAAATGTGCACAGGATAATTTTTTAATTTTTTATTGCAAATGCTTATCAAATATGCATTTCGAGAGAGTTTTTGCAATAACAAGATGGAGATCAGATTTTTTAGAGTATGATCAGATTTGGGGGTTGCTCAGAAAATGAAGACCAGATCCATAATTAAAAATCAATCAAATTTCTGAAGAGATATCAGATTTTAATGACAGTTTCAGAGGAGAATAATATCAAATTTGGATTTTGAAAAGCCAGGATGAAGACAAAGAAAGAATTGATAAAATACAAATATTTCAACTGCAAGTAATCAAATTTCATAGCAAATAACAAAGTTTGATGACAGAGGCCAAATTAAGATGAATCTGATCTATTTGACCAACATTTCTAAGATAATGGAAGACTTAAAGAATAAAATCTATTATTTTTAGATTACATTGAAGACAGAAATTGACTGAAATAGTATTAAAATACAGATGAAAGTGTACAGGGGTTTCTCAGTCTTCTCTCCCATTTGGATTGGCAACTTGCAGAGGTGATTGCAGAAGTTTCCTGATTGTTTGAATGTAGTGGCATTTTCACAGAGGATGAATTTATTACATTTAAGGATAAGGATGACTGAATAGTTGTTTTTAAAAATAGAAAGATAAGATACAGTGATTTTTTGACAGCTTGTGGTGAGATGATTGGACAAATTTGTTTCAATGTTAGTGAAGGAGAATGATGACAATCACAAGGACAAAGTGCAAAATCAAATTTCATTTTCCATCTTTGTTCATCAACCGCTTGAGGGTTTTTTCTTTCTTCTTTTTTCTGTGATTAGGGTTAGGTCAAGACATTTGTAGCTTGTTGCATCCTTATGGATTCCAGGATGTCTTGAGCCTATAAAGAGATCAATTTGATAATTTGCACAGGTTCCTTTTTTCTGCTCTATTTTGGGGTTTTCCCTGCAGATGTTTAGAGCAGGTCGCTGTTGGTCTTGGGAAATTTTATTGCAAATTGGAATTTTATGTATCGGTGATATTCAAAAGGCTTATTGTCTGGATTTGTTGAAATAGAATTCACTAATGGAATACAGTGTAGTTTTCCCTCTTTCATATTATCTTGTCTCTTTGCATTCTATTTGTTCTCTAGTGTGTTTCACCTGTAAGGCATTTGACATACACCTGCTATAAGGTAGTATGTCTAATTATTTATGAGTTTCTTTCAAGGAAAGGACTAAGTTTCATAGGTAATTTCAGAGAGCAAAGTGTTATGATAAGGATTTGATGCAGAAGTATGTATATGAGAGGATATTTTGTAAGGCATTCTATCTCAATTACATGTAGTTTGTAAGGCACTCTATAGTATCGCCATTGGTTTATTGCTGCTGATTCATGTTTTCATTGACTGTTAGCCCAAGGGATAGGCACTGGTCTAGGATATAGTTTGCAGTTTTTTCCTCATCCAATATCAAAATCATTTCAATCAAATATACTTCTGTTTCTTAGAACAAATAAGCTAAACTCATTAGGGACTCATATCAACAATATATTGTCCATTTTAGTGATTCCTTAGAGAGTGAATCAACTAGGTTATCCCTCCTTAAAAGGAAGAAGGATGAAAATCCTTGTATCACTAATTTATGCTATATTTACAATCATGGTTTGTATGGTTATGTTTTGCATTTGGTTATGCTTAGTCATATGCAGAGTGTTTCATAAAGTTGATTTAATAAGCTCCTAATAGAAAATCAGTGTCCACATTCATATATATACTGTGTAATCAGTGATCATAAAGAGGTAAAACCTGCCTGAGTATATGTGGAGCTCAAAAATGAAGAAGGATCTTATCCAATCCTTAGCAATTAGGCTTTTCTTGCATCTGAATCAATATAGACAGCATGGTATTCAAGTAGTCATTTCAAGCACTGTGATTCATACAAGAAAAAACCCTAACAAATTGGCGACTCTATTGGGGAATAGATATACAAATATTTTTAAAGAAATCAAAATCTTTGGAGTAAGTCAATAGTAAGATAGTTATAGAGTTATGTGTTACAAAAAGATATATTCCTGATGATTTACAAAGTGAGTCAAGTCTGCCTATTTGTTCCTACAAAAGTGTCTGAAAGTTGCAAGTTTCTCCAAGATAGTTTGCACCCAATCTCACATATGGTGAGTGGCGACTCTGAGCTCTGATTTGCACCAGTGTGCACATTAAAGAAAGATAAAAAAGGGGACTTGCGATGACAGTGGAAGCAGACATTTTGATTCCTGTGTGAGAAGTTAATAGAGGGCTCTATAAAAGGTGTGTTGTAAGTTTGCTAACAAAAGAAGATCAGAGTTGAAAAGAATCTCAGCCAGCTGCAAATCTTTGTCCTCTGCAAGAGGTGGTGGCTCTACAAATTTTTAAGACTGATTTGAAGTGTTTTCAAATCAAATATTGATGCAACACCTTTAATACATCCAGGTATTTTAATTAAAGTTTTGATAGTTTTCCTTATCAAGTGATTGTAGAACTATAGCAAAAAGGATAAAGGTGTGAAAAAGAGGTTTACATATTTCAAGTTTTACTTGCATTTATGCAAAATTTGAAGGAAATATGTATTAGATAAGAGTGGCAGTTTGTAATCTTCTTGACTGTTAAGATGTCACAATCTAGTGATTGGAGGGGTAGTAATTTGTATGGGGCAATTAGTTTTGAGGGTATCCCTAGATATCCAAATCATATTCCATCTAAAGTCAAGGAGTGTTTGCCAAAGTTTACTAGTTTTGGTGAACAATCAGTTGAAGATCATTTAGAAATTTTTGCTGACTTGGTAGACAGCCATAACATCTCACATGAGGATATATTGATGAAACTTTTTGTAATATCCTTAGTTGGTATTGCAAGAGACTAGTTTAGAGATTTACCTCATGGCTCAATAGAATCCATGGAAGCATTAGAGGCTTGTTTTATTAAAAGATTTAGTGATTCTGAGCAGCTTAGTGATGTAGAGCAGTATAAGGATAAAGAGCACAATAATGAACATAACATATCTGAATCAAATGATCCTATATTAAAATATGAGCTTGTCAAAGTAGAGACATATATGTTGAGACAAAGGCTCCAAGAAAAGGTGGTGCTAATTTTACAAGGACACATGAGCAGAGAATAAAATGAGTCATCATATGATTTTTACATAAGATTTGTTGATAAGCTAAAAGGCTATGGTATCATTTTTTGTCCCCAAGATCTTGTATGGGAAGATTTATTTGTTGAGCTTTATTTTCCCCATACATGCAATTTACCAATTTCTTAGAGGGAAGAGTATATTCAGCAAGTTATAGAATGGATAAAGGGTTTAGAGGATGCTTCTTCTAAAGATATATATGATGTTGAAAAGAATGATATTGAATCTGAAATTTCTGAGATTATTGAAGAATCTAATGATAAATCTGACAGTGAATCTGAATTTAATGATATTGAAAGTGATAAAGATGAATATATGTTTAGTGATGATGAGGAGTCTACTGCTGGTAAGGGTATTGTTGATTATGATATTGATATAAAGCTTTATGAATAGCAAGAAAATGAGAAAGATATATGCAACCAGCAAGAAGACAACTATGATGCAGACATGAGTGTTTGTAGTGAGGATCTTACACAAGAAGATAAGATTTCAGAGGTTTCACTACAAGACTCCAACAAAGAAGAAATTTGGAGCATCATGCAAGAAGATAGTGAGGTAATGAATGAAGAAGATGACTGTTGTTCCCTTCACAGTGAACAAATTTCAGAGATTTTATCTTTTGAGTATCTCAGATATTCAAGAAATGGAAGCTTTGAACTTTCATGTCCAATACATATTGATTTTGATAAGGAAAGTGAATCAGTGCATTCTGATTTGGACATATGTGATACTTTTTCTTCTTGCACTCCATTTTCATTAGGCTACAATAGATGTCAGTTTGATTTATCAGATGATGAGATTTCTAGTATGGTTTCAGATTTAGAAGATGTGGAAATTCCAAGTATTGAGTTGAGTACTGATTTAGAGAATAGTGTGGATTTTGAATCTTGTCTTGACTCTAAGTCTGCCTTTGAACTATTAAATAGTGGTCAATTAGTGGCTCAAGTTTCAAAGGAAGAAACTAAATGTGCTAGTATTTTCCCTCCCACCCACCACTTTGCTTTGAGTTTGTTTGATGATGATAAGGTGCAGAATTCCTTTCTTGTTAGAAAAAGGATTTATGATATGCAAGGTGCTCCTGTTTTTGATGAAGAGGTTATTGCTCCATGTCCTAAGTTTGATTATATACAAGGTGATGAGTCTTCTCTGATTTTGCATGATATGCAAGTGATGGATGTGAATGAATTTAATGATGCCTATCCAAGCAATATGAGAGAGGTTGATTATCCCTCCTTTCAGTTGAATGGTGAGTTTTTAAGTTGTGGTTTACAGATCAAAGATGATAAATATTGTAGATATCTAAGTTTTTTTTTATCTAATGAATGTGACATGTATATGCCACAAACTTTTTATGATGACAATTTGCCTAATGTTTATGGAAGCTCATATGAAGAATTTTCAGATTTGTTGTCATATGATGAGTTGATACATGATGACAGTGGATTGGATCAGATAGATAAGAGTGGCACTGTTATCATATTTTTGAAACATGGGGCAGAGAGCTTTGTGTTTGATAGAGGTAAGAGTTGATTTCAGTTGTGGGGCTTTAGGCCTCTTGTAGATAATATACATATTGTATATTTTCTTTCCCTTTCAGTTGTGTGTTTTCTTTCAGTAAGAGGTTTCCCCATTTTTTGAAAAGTGAGAAGAGGAAAGTGAGAAAAGAGAAAAATTGATTTTTAGTTTTGGGGTGGTCTGCTACTCAAGAAATCTATGGTTCTTGGTATAAAATTGCATTTAACCATCCTCAATTAGAGCCACTATTGGTACTCCTAAATTTGGCACAAATTTGGAGTGACCATGTTGAAATTTTTAGTTAAGGAAAGGTGAGTACCCCTAGAAATTTGTGTGAGAAGGCTTAGTTAGAGTGCTTGAAAAAGATACCCTGGTGATTTTCATCAGATATTACTTGAGAAGAGGGTTCAGTACCTTTCATTTCACATATGAAGTGGGTTCCAACTCCTAAATTTTAAATCTGACATGTTTAGGGAGTAGTCATTTTGAGGTGGTCACATA
This sequence comes from Thuja plicata, assembly GCA_018584345.1. NCBI lineage: Eukaryota > Viridiplantae > Streptophyta > Pinopsida > Cupressales > Cupressaceae > Thuja > Thuja plicata. Next base: position 1,754,929 of record MU223823.1, on the reverse strand, counting down.
AGTCTGCATTTTTGCTAAGGTGTCATTTTGTTGTCCTAGGCCTAGTTTTCTTCTGAATATCTTGCACCCTGTTGAGTTTCATAAGTCACTACTTTGGGAATATTTTACATGTATATCATAGAATCTATGTTTAAGAACCCAAGCCATTTCAAGTTAGTTTGATAAGTTTTCATATTCCCCAAAGTTGGTTGCTCCGAGTTGTTTGTATCTTTGTTTTACCCTAAAATCTAAATAGCCCAGTTTGATTGGTTATAAATTTTGACTAGTTGATTCAATTGAGAAAATTACTTTTGTAATATGTTTTAGTGGTCAAATACTTCACATATTTCAGTTTCCAGATCATGATGAATCCATTTGAGCAATCTGCCAGTCTGATTCTATTGGCATTTTGTTAAGTTTCCCAAAATTATTGAATACGGATTTCTGAATACCTTACTTTGAAGGCCTGCATCTTTGATCAGATGGATAGGTATGACATCATGGTGTGTTCCCATGTATTGTAAGCATGACAATGAACCAATATTGCTAGTTTGCAGATCCTTATGAAATCAGATGACAAGTTTTCTAGAACCATTCTATTAGTGAATAATTCTGATTTCCCGAGTATTCAAGTGCAGAATTACTAAGTTGTCCACTTTGAGGTATTGAAAATGTATACATGGTTGAAAATTTTGGATAATTGAGTTTTCCCCTATATTAAAAACATAATATTGTACCCATTTGAATATTTATGGATTCTTGCCAATCCATTTATTCATTTTTCCAGAGCCTTTCCATTTCCAATTTATTAAAGTTTCACTGAAAATGCAAGATTTAGAATTAAATGACATACTTTGTGGTTTCCCTATCTGCACCCACTTCAAGGTCAAGTGTAATTGGAAGTTTTTCTACATTATAGATCTAGAAGTGAACTTCTCTGAGGATTTTCAGACTTTGGTCAATCGAGTTGATCACTTTCCCATGCTATTTCCAAATCAGTTTTCTGCATATTCACAGAGTTTAAAACCAGAAAAGTGTTAAGGTGATGCAGCGCAAGGAAGGAGAATCCCCAATGGAGATGTCCTAGCCCCCATAAAATAACCACACAATAGAATATAATAAAAATACAAATATTTAGAACCACATAATGCCAAACTCATAATAAAATTATCATATTTTCATCCAACATGCCCGACTGTAAGGCCTTCCGGGTTACGGCCAAATACAATGTAATTCCAATAGTAACTTTGCAAGAGCCCTCAAGATCCAATCCAAACCCTAGCCACACTATGGTAGAAACCTCTAGGAAGATCTAAGCTTGTGTCCGCAAGCCCTCCAAGCAATCTCCTTGTTTCCCAAGCCACAGCTACTAGTTCTCCTCAAAATTTGCTCCTCTACCTCTTCCTCTTCTCCAAGATGGATGAATGATCCTAAAGACTTTCCCCACAACCCCTACTTATAACAACCTAAGCCACAAGTCAGCCCTAAACATAAATTAAATGCCACAAGTCGGCCAACAACAACAATTAAATGCCCAAAATTGATGTCTTAGTAAAATTGTGATATCTCCTAGCTCCGAATGAATTAGAACTCGTGCTTTGAACCGTAGGTATAAATATAGGCCCTCTTCAATACCTCAAATTTTCATCCTCTAACTCATGTAAAATTACCTATATGGCCTATAATAGGCACCAAATTCCTAAGCAAGGCCAAGCTCCTCCTAGGCCATGCTGAGCAACTAAGACCATGCCAAGTTCCATTAAATACATCAAAACCAATTACCCAAGAGCCAAGTAGGTTTATCCAACTCTACCAAACCCCTCACATATGAAAATAAATCCACATGACTCCATCAAATCTCCCAAACATGCAGGATAGCCAACTACCCTGGGATGCTCCTGCATCAGACTCCCCAGGTGCGAAAATATGTTCTCAATAGCTGGAAGAACATCGTCTAGGATTCAAAACATAAATCCTTGAATGGTTCTTCACATACATGTCCTCCAAGTCTTCAACTTGCACATTCTTTCCCTTATTTCATTGCTGCTTCTTCATATCCATCCTCAAGGTCTCATAGGTTTGCTGTCCACGCTGATCTCTAACCCTTTCAGAATCTGCCAACTCAACTCGGCTACCAATGCTCAGGTTCCTTCTACCAACCTCTTCCTTTTGCAAGGGAATTAGGGAATGTTTCCAGCCATCTTTCACAATTGTAAACACATTCTTGACACAATCATGCATAGCCCTACAATCATACTACCAAGGTCTACCAAGCAACAAATGACAACTGTTCATGTCCACAATATCACACAACACTTGATCC
>MU223823.1:1738671-1751830 GCA_018584345.1 Thuja plicata | reverse complement strand
CAGGAATGAACTTAGCCTTCAGTTTAGTCACCATCAATCTCCATCTAGTGATCTTCATTTCACCCTCCTCTTCTCTATCTCATTGTAACTCTTTCCACCAAAGAGTAGCATGTCCCTTTAGCTTGGTATGTGCTATCCTCACTCTGAGTAGATCTTCAATATCCTCAAGTTCAAAATAGTCTTCCAATTCACCAATCCAATCAATCAGGTCTTCAAGATTCAAAGTACCTGAGAATTTAGAAACCTCCATCTTATGCTTTAGCTTCAACTGAGGTCCAGATCTATCAAACTGAACAATCCTATTTCCTCTAGGTCTCTCATCTTTCTCAGCTCTACCATTAGATCTAGTAGTCTCAAAGTCTTCAGCAGCTTCCTCATAACCATCTTCAGTACCCACATGCCTAGGTATACCACCCAAGGCACTTACAATCTCAGCAATCATATCACTCTTCATCAACTCCATCTCAGATCTAAGACTTGCTTTAACCTCCTCTATTTGAGCCTTAATCTTCTCCAAGATTCTTTCTTCCACAGTATCAGTAAGATCATCAATTTCCCTAGGGTACTCCAATCTTCTCGGAGGCATCTTCCAAGATCTTCGCAAACCCTCTGCAGCAAATCACCAACTAGATCCAACCTGGCTCTGATACCACTTGATGTAGTACAAGGCAGGAGAATCCCCAATGGAGATGTCCTAGCCCCCAGAAAATAACCACACAATAGAATATAATAACAATACAAAGATTTAGAACCACACAATGCCAAACTCATAATAAAATTATCATATTTTCATCCAACATGCCCAACTGTAAGGCCTTCCGGTTACGGCCAAATAGAATGTAATTCCAATAGTAAATTTTCAAGATCCCTCAAGATATAATCCAAACCCTAGCCACACTATGGTAGAAACCTCCAGGAAGATCTAATCTTGTGTCTGCAAGCCCTCCAAGCAATCTCCTTGTTTCCCAAGCCACAGCTACTAGTTCTCCTCAAAATTCGCTCCTCTACCTCTTCCTCTTCTCCAAGATGGATGAATGATCCTAAAGAATTTCCCCACAACCCCTACTTATACCAATCTAAGTCACAAGTTGGACCTAAACATAAATTAAATATAAACACATAAATTAAATGCCACAAGTCGGCCAACAACAACAATTAAATGCCCAAAATTGATGTCTTAGTAAAATCACGATATCTCCTAGCTCTGAATGAATTAGAACTCACGCTTCAAACAGTATGTAGAAATATAGGCCCTCTTCAATCCATAAAATTTTCATCCTCTAAATCATTGTGGAAAATTACTTATATGGCCTGTACTAGGCACCAAATTCCTAAGCAAGGCCGAGCTCCTCCTAGGCCATGCTGAGCAACCAAGACCATGCCAAGTTCCATTAAATACATCAAAACCAATTACCCAAGACCCAAGTAGTTTTATCCAACTCTACCAAACCCCTCACATATTAAAATAAATCCACACGACTCCATAAAATCTCCCAAACATGCAGGATAGCCAACTACCCTGGGATGCTCCTGCATCATAAGGTGCTAATTTTGCAGATTTATTTCAGTTGAAAGGTTCATTTTTAGAACATGATAATTGAGGTTTTGCATTCTACATATGACATTCAATCTATGTTATGAGGTTCAGATTTTGAAGGTTCTTCCTAGTGACTTTATGAACTCAGTATCAAAGGTAGTTTTTGCAGATTGACAGTGAAGAACAGAATCAAGTTTGCAAAATGGTCATTTTAAGGAAGTGATAACTTTCTGTTTGAATGTTATTTTCAAGAACCAATCAAGGCATCATGCTTATTACATATGAATGTACTATCTGACCCGATGGTGAAGCTTCAGAACATGATTTAGTGATTTTGCAATAGCTGATCTAAATGAGATTCATGATGTTTCAACATTGTCACCTACACAGTATTCTGGAAGTGCTAGGTTTGATTATTTTCATGTTGCACCAGAGGATGAATCTGAAGAAGCCCTCCTACATGCATAAGTATTGTAAATGAATGAATCTCTTTTCCGAGTGCTAGAGTCAGATTACTTGTTTCAGTCAGTTTTTGAGACTAGTTCCAAAGGCCAATTGCCATTAAAAAGTTCAGTTTGCAAAAGTGATTATAAAGTTGCTAGTTTGATGTCTTGAGATAATTTTCATAGTATTTTGTACCTAAAAAGGGTGAAAGCATATTTGAAGTTTGCATTTCAACTTTAATTTGAAACACAGGAGAGCTACATTTGTGAACAGAGGAGTTGAAGTTTGAGTGAAAATTGACAAAGATAAAACTGATTTCAAATGATTAACACAAAGGGGTTTGGAACAATACAATTGGCAAGTATAATCAAAACTAAAGGTGCTACTTATGCTATGGTCAAATAGTGCAATTAAGGAAGGATCTGGTAGGGAGGGTAAAGAAATCAATGCCTAGGACAAAATAGAGATGCCCACACTCAGCAATGAAGAATGTTGGTGCCATATTCTTGGTATTCTTGTTGTTTGAATGGAAATTCCAGCATCAGAATTAATTAGATATATGTTTTAAAATTTGAAATATGCACTAAATTAAGGCTAGATACATTCATTTTAAAGCATCCTTTTGTAAATACATCCACCTAGTGGCTATGCAATATATTATAGTGCATTGCAAAAGGGATCCAGCACCCAATTGGAGACTCCATGCATCGGCCATAAGCAAAAGTCCACGCCAGAAGGAGAGGTGATCTGCACAGTATGGGAAGCAATAAAAGATGTCAATGCTAAGTTGAAAACAAAAAATGAATCTTGCGTAGCATAATGGGGAAGTTGCCAGCATCAAAACAAGACAAAAGCAGGAACAATTTGAAAGTGTCTACGCAGGACATGCCTTATCAAAGAATTAATAATAAATAAAATGTAATAAGAAAAATCTCGCATAGACAGAAATGGAGGGAGAATGATAGACTTTGAAGATGGCTATGCTGATTTTGATGAGAGCTATTTTAGCATTCAAACAGCAAAAATACACCAGTTTGAAAGTGTCTGCACATCATAATGGAAAGAGGAATATCTTATGCAATGTAATTTTTGACCAGCAAATACCATGAATGCTATGCGCTGACTTTGGAGGGCATTTTAAACAATGTTAACTACAAACCAGAGTACCACGCATAGGAAAATGGAAGGCTACGTGGGTTACAAAGTGAAGACCAATGTGATACAAAAGGAGGTTAATATATATTATAGTTACCATAAACCAGTGCATAATAATGAGAAAGAGTATCAAAACATTACAAATGCTTGGCAGATACCATTACCCATGCAGAAAAAGGTGTGTATATACTATTTTGAATGATTGAAAACACATTGCATTTTTAAAATCATAGGAAAGGGGCGAAGCCTTTGGTGGAGATGATTTTTGGTTTCAATTACAAACAGCATACAGAGCACATGGGTAGCAGCATACAGAGACTCGAGTTTTAGTTTTAAAACTTTAAAAATGAAAAATGGAAACCATGAATAGGGGCACCCACACCTCTCGAACACATTAATGGTCTCTGTTAGCAAATAAATGAAGCCATTGATGAGAAGTTATGCTCAAAGGCCTCAAAAACTTGAAAATGTGAAAATGGGATTATCCCATATTGCCTATGCGGGGGCATTTTTAGTATTTATATACAAAGGCGCTCATATAGTGAAATAAGAAGAAGAGCCTACAGGCTCTTGGCAGGCCCTTAGGAGCTGGAGGATATGATGCACAGTGGGACCCCCAATTTTGGTGCCAAGAATTTGATCGTCTTTAAAAACACTTACAACTATTATCCCACATTCATGCCATGGAAAAATTTTGAAATATTTAAATACCAAAATGCAAACATACTAGTTTGAAGAAAGAGTTGTAGGCTCTCTCCATGTGCTCGTGCCCAGACAACTTGCACCTCAATTTCTGTGCCCAAAGTTGAAGGTAAGTAAATTTTGCAGAAGTGGACACGTGGCACAAAGTTTCATGGTCGCTAAAAGATGGTCATCGAAGGAGAAAGCTGCTGCAACTTGGAGACTGGCCGCTAATGGTTAGTCGCGAGGTCGCCAGATGCCAGAGATAACCGCCATGACCAGAGATAACCACCTGTCGCGTGGTCACCAGATCCTAAGGATAAACCGCCAGAGGCTAGTCGCATGGTCACTGAATGTTAGCAGTTAATTCAAAAAGTTTCGGAGACATGGAGACTATGTAGTCACGTGGTCACGAGAAGGTGGCAGTTAGGGTGAAAATTTTTAGAGACAATGAGACTGAGGTTAGTCGCTAGGTCGCCGGACATAAAATGCTAAGTCAGATTCATTACGAGACTTGGAGACTAAAGCTAGTCTCCAATTTAAACCATGGTCAGTAAAAAGGTCAGAAGACTTAGAGACAAAGGGGAAAAGGTAACTGCAGTTAAAAAGTGAGTTAAATGCCAATTATGAGCAGCCAATCAGAGCATGCCACATGTCAAATTTTGGTGAGTTCTGGGTAGAAATGTAGAAAATTGTAGATTTCAAGATATTGAAATGTGCATAGGATAACTTTTTAATCTTTTATTGCGAATGCTTATCAAATATGCATTCCGGGATATTTTTTGCAATAACAAGATGGAGATCAGATTTTTTAGAGTGTGATCAGATTTGGGGGTTGCTCATAAAATGAAGACTAGATCCATAATTAAAAATCAATCAAATTTCTGTAGAGATATCAGATTTTAATGACAGTTTCAGAGGAGAATAATATCAGATTTGGATTTTGAAAAGGGACGATGAAGACAAAGAAAGAAAAGATAAAATACAAATATTTCAACTGCAAGTAATCAAATTTCATAGAAAATAACAAAGTTTGATGACAGAGGCCAAATTAAGATGAATCTGATCAATTTGACCGACATTTCTAAGATAATGGGAGACTTAAAGAATAAAATTTGATATTTTTAAATTACATTAAAGACAGAAATTGACAGAAACAGTATTTAAATACAGATGAAAGTGTATAGGGGTTTCTCAGTCTTCTCTCCCATTTGGATTGGTAACTTGTAGAGGTGATTGCAGAAGTTTCCTGATTGTTTAAATGCAGTGGCATTTTCACAGAGGATGAATTTATTGCATTTAAGGATAAGGATGACTGAATAGTTTTTTTTAAAAATAGAAAGATAAGATACAGTGATTTTTTGATAGCTTGTGGTGAGATGATTGGACAGATTTGTTTCAATGTTAGTGAAGGAGAATGATGACAATCACAAGGACAAAGTGCAAAATTAGATTTCATTTTCCATCTTTGTTCATCCACCACTTGAGGGTTTTTTCTTTCTTATTTTTTCTGTGATTAGGGTTAGGTCAAGACATTTGTAGCTTGTTGCATCCTTATGGATTCCAGGATGTCTTGATCCTATAAAGAGATCAATTTGATAATTTACACAGGTTCCTTTTTTCTGCTCTATTTTGGGGTTTTCCCTGCAGATGTTCAGAGCAGGTCACTATTGGTCTTGGGAAATTTTATTGCAAATTGGACTTTTATTTATCGGTGATATTCAAAAGGCTTATTGTCTGGATTTGTTGAAATAGAATTCACTAATGGAATACAGTGTAGTTTTCCCTCTTTAATATTATCTTGTGTCTTTGCATTCTGTTTGTTCTCTAGTGTGTTTCACCTGTAAGGCATTTGAAATACACCTGCTATAAGGTAGTATGTCTAATTATTTATGAGTTTCTTTCAAGGAAAGGACTAAGTTTCATAGGTAATTTCAGAGAGAAAAGCATTATGATAAGGATTTGATGCAGAAGTATGTATGTGAGAGGATATTTTGTAAGGCATTCTATCTCAATTACATGTAGTTTGTAAGGCACTCTATAGTATCTCCATTGGTTTATTGCTGCTAATTCATGTTTTCATTGACTCTTAGCCCAAGGGATAAGAAATGGTCTAGGATATAGTTTTCAGTTTGTTCCTAATCCAATATCAAAATCATTTCAATCAAATATACTTATGTTTCTTAGAAAAAACAAGCTGAACTCATTAGGGACTCATATCAACAGGATATTGTCCATTTTAGTGATTTCTTAGAGAGTGAATCAACTAGGTTATCCCTCCTTAAAAGGAAGAAGGATGAAAATCCTTGTATCACTAATTTATGCTATATTTACAATCATAGTTTGTATGGTTAAGTTTTGCATTTGGTTATGCTTAGTCATATGCAGAGTGTTTCATAAAGTTGATTTAATAAGCTCCTAATAGAAAATCAGTGTCCACATTCATATATTTACTGTGTAATCAGTAATCATAAAGAGGTAAAACCTACCTGAGTATATGTGGAGCTCAAAAATGAAGAAGGATCTTATCCAATCCTTAGAAATTAGGCTTTTCTTGCATCTAAATCAATATAGACATCATGGTATTCAAGTAGTCATTTCAAGCACTGTGATTCATACAAGAAAAAACCCTAATAGGTAGTTTTATAATTCTAAATCTATTTTCAAATCTTTTGTCACTATGAACATATTGAAACAGATGGATTTTAATGAGAATACAATAGGGATTCCTTTTTCATATCTATGATGTCTTCATATGTTTTTCTTTGATTTCTTGTTTATTAAATCCATAAGGCATTTTAAATACATAGATTAGATGGTAACTTTGAGATTGTTTTTAAGTTTCTTTCAAGGAGAGAGTAAGTCTTAAGGTTAGTTTCAGAGGGTTCAAGAATTTCATAACAATTTGATACCTAGGTATGAGAATGACAGGGTGACTTGTTAGGAATGTCACCTAGGTTATGAGTGTGTTATTATTAATAAGTTTCTATGGATATATATTCTTTTGACTCTATTTCCTAATGACTAAGGCAATGGTCTGTATTGGTCTAGCAGTGATCATCATCAATCCATCAAAATATTGAACAATTTTTTTTTCCACTTAAGAGCATAGATGTCTAGGATCTATATTGAAGAGTACAAACATTATTATTGATTCATTAGGTTAGCCTGCCTGAATCTTAAAATCGAAGAGAAGAAGGATGAAAATCCTTAATCCATTGTCTGAATTATTGGGAAATAATAAGTTGAGAGGTACACCCGCCTAATTTTGTGGAGATCGAAGAAGGAGGATCAAACCCTCATCAATTACTCATTTTACTTGCAAGAATCAATAGTTAGAAGTCATAGAGTCAAGCATTGATGCTTCATATCGATTCTGTAAGAAAAATTGCTAGCAAAATGGTGCCTCTACTAGGGATAGAGATGAAATAGTCTTGTTGAGATTTTTAAAAAATCTATGGTTTTTTAAAAGATAAATCAAATTTTAGTTGAGTTTATCCATCTGAGTTGCACTAATAAAATGATGACTCTTCTGAGGAGAAGATGTAAAAAACTTTGCAGAACTTTTCAAAGAATCTCTACTGTTCTAAAAGTTCATATCAAATCCCATAAATCTTTATTTTTAAAATTTCCCAAATTTTTTGTGGGTGGCGACTCTGTTAAACTTGGAGAATTCTACTTGTTTTGTGCCAGTGTAAAATTATTGAGCATTAGTTGTTATGTGAAGTTTAAGATGATTTTTTCCTTTCTTGGCAAAATCAACACCTGAATCTGATTATAATAGAGAGAGTCAAGAAAAAAAATCTTAAATTTATTTCAGATCTATGTGTAATAACAAACTGGAAGTGTTTTCATGGAAATGAGTATATAAAGAAGCTTTGCAACTTTGCTGATTGGAACACGCTAAAGATTGAAAGTAGTTTCTAAATGGCTTTTGCTGTTTAAATTTTTTCCTCTACAAGGAGGTGGCGACTCTACGAGAAAAGAACCCAATGGAGCTACAAAAGAGGCTTTAGATATGTCGTGTTTCCAGTCAAGAAGAAAAAAAAGCATGAGTTTCAGTTCTTTTCCAGGTAATCCTCTATTTTTGTGAGAAAGAAAATTCCCTTATAATTTGAAGAAGTCACTAAGAAGAGAAGGAAAATTGATCAGAAGTTTTCCATACTTCTTGTTTTAAAATTTCATTTACCAAATCAGAAGTATGTTGTGGTTATGTGAAGAAAATGATTGCATAAAACTAGATAAAAGTTTTTGTGACAAAATAATATGTGTTGTTAAGTGAATGGTTCAAATGGAGAGTCCAAATTTAATGGATTATGTTAAATTGCCTATATCTAAAATTTATCAGGCAGATATTGAGAAATTTAATAGAGATATTGAATTAAGAGAACAAATCATCCAAGAGAAAACCCTATTGATTTTAAGAGTAGGGGTAGGAGAAAGGAAGAAAGAATCAACATATTTTTTTATCAAAGGTTTTGTAATGTAGTTGATAAGCTTATAATGAGCATTGAGTTTCCAGAATTAGCATGGATTGAATTGTTTCTAGAGCTTTGAATCAGTAAATTGGTCTGCATCTCTTAGAGAGGAAGAAATTAATAATACTATAAAATGGATAGATTCACTTGAGAAATTAGAATCTAAAAAATGTTGAGGATGCTAAATCTTAATTTAGTTATGTAGATGATGCTAGGTCTACTTGTGCTAGTGATGCTAATTATAATGCTGAAAATGAAGTCTATGAACAGTAAGATGACTATGTAGTTGGAAGTGTTTCCATTGAGTCTGTAGATTTTTCTTTTTCTTAGCATAATGATGCAAATTGCTTTTTTTTAGTTTAAAGAGGTTGTGTGTGAACAAAAAAAGGATGATTATGATGTAGATGTTAGTGGTCATAGTGATTCCTTTCCACAAAATGACATGAGGCAAGAAGTCTCAACCCTTGTTTCCAATAGGGAATATATTTTCAGCGTCAAGCAAGAGGCCAAGGAAGGTGAACATGAAGTCCAATGTCCACTAATTAGTGAGAAAATTTCAAAACTCTTAGCTGCTATTTTTCAGAGGTATGCATCTAAATATGACTCTAAAATTTCATGCCCAATGGATATATGTTTCTATATTAATGATATTGATGAGGGTGTGAAATATGACACATGTAGTGTTGATTTTTTTCCTATACTTGATTTGGATACTTTTCAAGATGATAATCCATATGAATTATAGGAATTTGACAATGTCATATATGATGAGTATGAAGATTCATATGCTGGTATGGATTCAGATTTTTGCGAATTTAATGTCAAGGATTCTTGTATACATCATGATGTTGAAGAAAGGGATTAATCAGAATGTGCTTTCTCATATTTTCAAATAATAGTTGAGCAATTAATTGACAATACTTTTTAGAAGATGTTGATGGGGAGTGTGTTCAGCAAGCTATCTTTGATCTTGTGTAGTCAGATTTTTGTTTAGGGATAAATGAAAGATCACAAATTGCCTTTGGCGATAAACATGTTTTGGTGGGATGCACACATTGAGGAGATGGTGCCACATGGTAGATGAGGAGCATTTTGAGATTCAGAGATGGTATTCAAGAAGCCTCACACCAGATCTCCACATGTTGGTGGTTAAGTCCAAAACATTTTGAGATTCAGTGCGAGCTGTTGGATCAAGATCAATATCATGGTTGGTCTTTAAGTCTCCAAATCTAACAAGTGTCAGTGAAATATTTTTGAGATTCAAAGATAAACTAGTCTCCAAATCTCCAGATGAACCTGGGGTTAAATTTGAGTTCAAGTTGAGTTCATTAAGAGATCTAAAGATAAGCTTGTCTCCAAGTCTCCAGATAAACTTGGGGTTAAGGATGAGTTCAAGTTGAGTTCATTCAGAGATTTAGAGGTAAGAGCTTGTCTCCCAATCTCTAGAAGTAACCAAGGTCAGTGAAATGATTCAGAGATTTAAAGGTAAGCTTGTCTCCCAATCTCTAGATGAACCTAGGGTTAAATTGTTAGTAATAACTAAGAGGGGGGTGAATCAAGGGCCTCAAATTTTATCCTTTTAAACTTTAATCCACTAATCAATACACCTCTAATTATTAAGTCCCTACAAGATGTATGCCTTGAAATACTTGAAATAAATAACTATCTGTCGGTTTACCTTGTCTATCTTTATTCTCCTTGATTACCGATAAGCAGTAAAACTCATGTACCGATACTCAATAAATATGCAGAGTATACCAATCGATCCAGAAATGCATATGTGAAATGTAAAACAATAAAGTAATAAACCATACTCACATAACACATGGATTTTAACATAGAAACCCTGTTAAGGGAAAAAACCACTGGGACCGGTACCCCAAATTTTCACTCTTCAGAAGTGAGCCCTGTTAGGAGCCAACCTTGTTAAAGGTTACAAACACACGGTTAAGTGCAACCTTGTTAGAGGATTTTTATACATAGGTTTTCACTTAGTATCTGGCATCTACGCTACCATCCTTAAATCAGTCTTTAGACTGTCAATAGGATTTATGCTAATCTTACTACCATCCTTGAATCAGCCTCCTTAGACTGTCAATAGGCTTTAGGTAAGACCATTGCTACTATCATGAATCAACCTTTTTGGTAATCTATTAGGATATACCTCAATTATAAAAGATGGTCAAGTCCTTCTCTATTAAGAGACTTAATGCTTCAATGGTTAAACTAAAACATAATGACATGTTTCTAATGCAACATTGAATTGTAGATATTCAGATCTATTTACGTACAATACCTTTCTAATCAATGTATCAATTTAATTCCTTTGTGCTTCACACTTTCTTCTCTGTGATGCTATGCTTCACTGTTCGTCGATGTCTGTAGAATTCTTTAGCTCTCCCTTAGCTTGATTGATTAGGACTGTATGAAGTTTATCGTTCACCAATTTCTCTTCAGCATCTTCTTTCAATTCACTCCCCTGTGTATCTGAGTGTATACGGAAATGAATTATGCTTGTCTCTTATATAGACATGATATTCCTTAATTCTTGATTCTTGGCGTGAAAAAAAATCCAGTCAATTTGATTTACGACTTTAACTCTTGATTTATCTCGTAGTTATCTTCTTATCAACTGCATAAATCAATTTCTTTAACTATGGTTTAATAAAACAAATAAAACAACCAGTTAAGTCTATCCTTAAGCTCTGTCAGCTAGATATTTTGTCATTTTCTAATCTCTCTATTCTGTCGGTCAATTCTACAGTTCATCATTGGTGACAACTGCCAGATCCATCGGTGCAACTTTAGTTATCTTTAGAATCTCCATCCGTTAGGTATCATTGGATCTTGCTCATCAGGCAACTCTATTTTGAGCTCGTCGGGCATCCTGTGATTCTACTTCGTTGGGCAACACTATCTTCTGCTTGTCGGGCATTACTATGAATTTATCTCTATCTTTACTGGTAGTGTGCACTCCGTCGATGTTGTCTGTCACTTAGTGAATACTTGACTTTTATGCATTTCTGAAAGCATAATCATTGTTCCATTGATTCTCTAAAGTCTTTGGCATTATGTATATGACCATACAAATGATATCAAGTTGACACTAATAACAATACAAACCATTAACTGTTTTAATGTCTTGCATCATCTTCAACTTAACATTATCAAACATTCAATCAGTTACATGTCATCAATCTCTCCCTTTGGCATTGATGGAAACATACTATATTATCACACTATACTATTTCTAATACAACATGAAATACAATTGTTGAGATTCATCAAATTACCAAACAGTTTGTTTTGATAATTGATAAAAATGTCTGACCGCTGGTAAGCTTTGTGTTAGCTTAAATTTGATTCTTGTAGCTTTCATGTTTCTTTTTCTGATGTGTTGTGACCTCTATTTGTGTCAATTTCTCTCTTTTGACTTTTCTGCTTCTTGATGTCACTGTCTTGTATTTGCAACTTTTATACAAATTCTCTCCCTTTGGATATGATCTCTCCCTTTATGGATTAATCTAATAAAGAATAGTTTTGGATGATAATATGGATACATTCTCTCCCTTTGACAACAAGGTCAAACAAATATTTGGCAAATATCTGACATTCTGTTAAACAATTTCTTCAATCCATAATATATTCCTTGAATTTCCCTTATCCATCATCAATATAACACTATGTTCTGGTGCTTGGTTCTGATATATACCTTTTGTATATGGATGTAGCTTTGAAGTTCAATTTCTACTTGCATCAATCATGAATGATATTCTGATAATATATGGTTGATGCAGCCTTTAGTCCTTTTACTGATTGGTAGACATGGGTTTGACCCCTAGTCTTTTTCTCAAGTACTCAAATGTATCCTTGGGCAGTGGCTTGGTGAAGATATCAGCCAATTGTTCTTTTGATTGTAGATATTCAACTATGACCTCTTTTTCTTGAACTTGTTCTCTTAAATAGTGATACTTGATGGCAATGTGTTTAGTCTTTGCATGCATGACTGGATTCTTGGAAATATTTATTGCACTGGTGTTATCATAGTAGATAATTACTATTTCTATGATCTTCATATGCATACCTTCCAACAACTATTTGATCCATGCAATATTTGAGTAGTTTGCAGCAGCAGCAACATATTCTGCTTCTGCAATAGACTAAGAGATGCATGCTTGTTTCTTGCTAATCCATGTGACAAGTTTGTCACCCACAAAGAATGCTCCTCCAGTTGTTCTCTTTTGGTCATCAAGATTTCTAGCCCAATCAGCGTCGGTAAACACTTTTAGTTCAAATTTGTCTTCTCTTTTATACCCTAAGCCAAATTCCTTAGTATTCTTCAGATATCTTAGAATTCTTTTCATAGCAGTTATATGTGATTCCCTGGGGTTAGCAGAAAATCTAGCAACAATCCCTACTGCATGTGCAATATTTGGTCTAGTGTGTACAACATACATGAGTTTTCCTATCATTGATTTGTATAGAGTCTGATTTACCTCTGTTGTCTTTTTCTCCTTTGTTAACTTGCATCCAGTAGCCATCAGTATTCCAACAGGTTTGGAATCTTCCATCTTGAATATTTTCATAACTTCTTTGATGTATTTGGACTGTGTAATGAAAATACCTTCACTTTGTTGAATGATCTGTAGACCAAGAAAGAACTTGATCTCTCCAAACATAGACATCTCAAATTCTTTGCATATTTCTTCAGTGAATGATTTACATAGCATATCATTTCCTCCAAATATGATGTCATCAACAAATATTTCAGCAATCAAAGTGTTAGCATTAGTATATTCTTTCAAATAAAGATTACTATTTTCACTAGTCCTCATGAATCCAATACTTATTAGATAGGAATGAA
>MU223823.1:1681962-1711659 GCA_018584345.1 Thuja plicata | reverse complement strand
CATATATATATATATATATATATATATATATATATATATATATATATATATATATATGAAATATACATATGGAGAATATTAAGAAATATCTATAAATAAGCATACATATGCATGTTGATCATAATTAAGTAGAGTTTAATCTGAACATAATTTGTTAGAATGCTCACTGTAAATTGTGGTAGTGTTAATTATTCACTCCAGTAAACATGTAAAGCTTTTAGATTTAGTCACCTTTAACATGCATCAGTTTTTTCTTTAGATTGGGGATCTAAGAAATTTAGATTTTATAATTTACACAATTAAATACAATGTGATCAATAGAGAATTTTCATTCTTGACAGGTCTCTATTTTTTCTATACTATTATGCAAATTTTGTTTTTCTTTCTAACAAGATGCTGAAAAACAAATTGGAGCCAACTCAAAATATACCAAAGAAAATAGCAAAACTAGAGATGGAAACACGAATACATGAAGAAGATAGGAAAGAGAATTTAAGGAACTCGTGAATTGAGACTTGCAGTCCTCCGAGGAATGATATCCCTGCTGCCCAACACCTTCTGAAGTCACAGTAGTCAAAAATATATATAAAAGTAAAATATTAAATAGTACGTAAATCAAATTCTTCCCTTTCCCCTCGAAATTTGTTCTATTTTTAAACTTCAGCAAATGTTTTGATTCACAAGTCAAAATTGTAGTGGAAGCGTTTACACCACAACCAACAACAGAAATAGGTATTTCATCACTTAGGAACATGTGCTATTGAACAACATAGAAATGCTTAGTGTGTCTGTGAGCAGAATCATTGCCTTGCCCGCAGGTGCTTCCTCCATAATTGAATAACCAGGTTAAGTGTTTTCTTTCATCCATAATTGTATGTTATTCAATTATAGATTATGAAATATCTTCCTAACCTTTTATGGCAGGTAAATTAAATGACATTCTAGAAGAATGATTTCAGCACCGTCAGTAAGTAAGGGAGTAGCCATGTCCAGTTATGAGAGTTGGATGAACTAAATTTGTTAAGGTACGCTTCTCAATTTAATTGAATGGTACTGGGTAAGGACATGAGAAAGCAACTATGTGTTGTATGCACATCACTCAAAACTGCTAGTGCTGTCCTATAGCATGTATACATGTATTATGCATTACCTCTTCTTCTATGCAATGCTTTTATAATAATATTTATTGCAAACCATGCCTTGAAGAATGCACTCCAAACTTTATATAAATCCATGTCATACAGCTTCAGACGCATCAAAGAAATTTACCGGGCAGCATTATGAATCATTTAACTAGATAGAAATTGAAAATTATTAGGGCTCCAACAAACTATATGTAAATGTTTTCTGATTTCTGTAGATTTTTCAATAAGATTTAAAAACAAATAAAAACGAACTTAATGAAGTTAGTAATAGTAAGACTAATGTAAACATAATATTTAGTTGATTTTACATAGGAGAACCTTAATTAATACTGAGCAAAAAGAATTGTATTCTGTCAAATATAACGAAATAGGGTTCCACTGAATTCTCTAATATCTTTATTTTATTTTTGTTCTGAAGTAATAATTGTTGCTATATATGCTGTAAATTTTTGCTTAATGTGAATTTGAATTTATTTTAATAAATAAATCATTTATATTACGAATTGATTCAAAGACTTATTGTATTTTTTTTTAAACAAAACATAACAAAATCTTTTCTATGATTATAAAATTTATTATAGTAAAATAAAAATAAGCTTTAATTTATTTTATTTCATAAAATAGTGAGCACATGAAAAATGACAACTCCACTGTAAACTATAATTTTTATAATTTTTTTTATGAATGATAAAAAATTTGAAATTATTTTTTTTATAAAATATAGATATTCTAGTATGATTAATTGGATAACACCATATCACTATAATAAAATAAAACATTGAAAATTAAAAAGTCAATCTTAAATTGAAATATGAAGGCATAAAACACGTACAATATTCATATTATTGGAAAAACATGGGGAGCTTACATAAACTATTGAAAGTGGATCACCAGAAGCATCCGGGAACTTGCGGAATCAACAATAGAAATATCAAACGCTGGAGTGGGTCAGTAGAGGAGACGGGAGAGCTTTAAAGACATCAAACCTAAAAAAGATGCACAAGGAAATGGCAGATATAGTTTTAAATCCAAGGGCAGGTTGACAGTCTGAGTGTTGGACGAGCGAGGAGGTCGACACTCCTGGGCGTGGCAGCTCCAAAGACTTCCGTCATGTCCAAATCCCCATCCACTCTCCACTCAAAACACTGAATTAGCTGAGCCAATGCAAGGTTCGTGTTTACAACGGCCATGCCATTCCCCCGGCATCCTCTCCTTCCTGCTCCAAACGGCAACATATCAAAATACTCTTTGTCTCTCACAAGATCAACATTTTTACCCATAAATCTCTCTGGCTTGAATTCCAGTGTATCTTCCCACACCGATGGGTCTCTTCCAATAGCCCAAGCATTCACAATAAGCCTGCTTTTCTCAGGAATGAAGTACCCACCAATTGTGCAATCTTGTGTGGATTCGTGTGGAAGCAGCAAGGGTACCACCGGATATAACCTCATCGCCTCCTTCACCACACACTGCACGTACTCCATGCTTCCTATATCACCCTCACTTACAGACCTCTCTCTGCCTACCACTGATTCTATTTCCTCTTGCATTTTCTTCGCCACACCAGGGTTTCTAAGAATCGCACTTATTGCCCATTCTGTGGAAGTAGCCGTCGTTTCAATTCCAGCCAAAAACATGTCCTGTAAAATTTATACCATTTCTTTTTAAAAAAATACCAGTTAAACAGAAAAGGATTAAAAAGGGAGATTGTCTTGTGAATGAAAAGTAAATACATACAAAAACAATGGCTTTAATGTTTTCTTGCGTGATCGGCATTCCATCGAGGCTGTCCATTTCCAAGAGCTGGTCAATGATGTCCTTGGTATTTGACTGCCGCTGCTGGTGATCCTCTATTATTTTCCCTATCGCTTTGTCGAAGCACTTGTGTACCTTTTCCATGCGCCCCTTCACTCCTTGCAAGTCCATCCAGTCTAAGGAAGGAATGTAATCCCCGATATTGATAAGTCCTATTGAAACCACCGCCTCTGTAGCCATCCTCTTTAACTCTTCCAGATGAGACTCACTCTCCAAAGATATTTTGTCACCGGAAAGGATTCGCCACGTGACTGCCTGGTTAAACGATGCAAACAAGCTGATGAGAATAACCGGCTTCCTACCCTACCCAGACATTTCCCACACTGAACGAACAAGGAGAAGTGTTTCTTCCTCTGGCAAACATCTGAAAGAATCGATCTTTTTGCTATTCAGCAGTTCTACCACGCACAGCTTTCTCATGCGTCTCCAATAAGACCCGTAAGGTGCAAATATCAGATCCTTGTAATCATAATAAAGGTATTTACTTGCAAGGGTAATAGGTCGGCTTGCGAAAATCACATCGTGGGTTTTCAAGAACTCCTTGGCCATGGCAGAAGAAGAGACCACAACAGTGGGAACAGAGCCCAATTTCAACATCATGATGGGCCCATATTTCTTCCCAAGTTAGTGAAGATCACGATGAGGAAGCTTTCTCAGCAGCTGGTTCAGGTTTCCTATAATGGGCCATGCAAACGGTCCAGGGGGCGATCTCAATCCTAATTTACTCTTCCTTTGCACGCTAAAGCTATGCAAAACCCACAAGAAAACAATGAGTGCACATACTGTAGCTGTTGCTGGAGCATACGCGCCGTCTTTTACAAAGTTTCTTGGATGGTAAGATGCAGGAAACGCAGAGAAAGAAGGCATATTGAGTAAAGACGCGAGAAACTCAGAGAAAGAAGGCATATTGATCAAAGATGCTGGAAACGCTCTCTCTATGCCAAATTTATGGTGGTGTTGGCATCGTTTTGTTTGCTTGATTCCAGATAGATACGACATTTGCAATAAAACGTCTTCCTCGAAATTATTTTAATACTAGTCAAGCTACTCATGCGTTAGTTTTAATATATCTATATTGTTATTCATGCGTTAGTTTTAATATATTTATTTACAATATTATTTGCTGTATAGTATGCACGTTTTCACATGTTTCCAGTTAATCGATTCCAAAACGAATCATGTAGCTCGATTTTCTTTGTTATTTAGTGGATAAAAGATATAGATGTTTCATCAGCTGAGATGGCTTGATTCTTCTGTGGACCACACTAATCATATCGATAAAAAAACATATCGCTAGAATTTAATACGGCCGTCTTGGCATCACTTTCTTTGTCGGTAAAACGTGTTTTTCGAGAAAACAAAATGTCGCCGTTACATGATTAATTGTTTAGTTTTAATATAATTTGTCGCCGTCACATGATTGATGGTTTAGTTTTAATATAAATTTTTTAATGATATTGAACATTTATAAAAAAAATTATTAGTTTCTATTGCATATGTTTGATGAATAGAGGCAATTAATCTAATCAACATTTTATATATATATATATATATATATAGGCTGTTGGATAAAAAGGTAAGGAGAAATTCGAATTTATTAACAAAAAAAATAGTAAAAACAATCTAGGAAACAACAAGCATTGCAAAGCTTCCTTTCCCTATGTCCACGGTCATCATAGCCACCACTATAGTTGTCACCTTCGCCATAGACACCCTTAGCATACGCTCCATTAAGGTCGGTGACATCTACAGCCTTGGTATGACCATCATTGCCTTGCTCCACCGCAAAGTCCACAGATTCACACTAGGTCAAGGGTTTCTCCAAATACACAACACAACTTAGGGTTTTATCTCCAGTGTTTTTTGTCCTTATTGTCGGCCATGAACACATCAATCATCGTTTTGAGCTGAAACATCGACGATTTCTTCGCAGCAAAGAGAAAACTCAGCTCATTGGAGTTGTCACCCCTAAAATCCTCCCATCAGTTGTGCATCGAAAACATCTACAATATAGCGAAATCAAACCCGTAAATTTAATTCGTTGTTGGTTCGCTTGGCATGTTGAGGACCATGACTTGCATAGTTTGTACTATCTGCATATGAGTGCTCCAAAAACCTGGTATGCTATGCCAGGAGAAGCAGCTTCAGCTTTTGAGGAATTAGTGAGATGAGAAGGATATGGTGGTCACGTTAATCCACTATGTACGTTAATCAATTTAATCCTCTTACATGCACATTGTTTTATGACCACATTTCTAATGCATGGCATCATCTAGTTTTCAATGCCAACATCACATTTTAGGGTTTATTTTATACCGTTGATCCCTGCGAAATAATGAGAGAGATTCTTCGTGCTTGTTAACTTTTTATAGTGCCCTATATTTTAAATATAATCTTATCCTATACATTAGTGGTGGTGATTAGAATAGGAGTTTACTTGCATCATAAAAATAATTCATGATAAAATTCCAATGTTCTAATATTTTTGCAGTTGCATTTGAAATGTTGGGTGAAAAAATAACAGTCAATTATTACTTTTTGATCATTCTTGAATCAAGCAATTGATCATATCATATTTGTCTCTCTTCTACTACCCATTGAGCTTCTAGATCTTTGTGTTGGAAATTGATAGCATCATTCAGATAATTAACTTGAATATAGAAATATTACATATATGTATATATTAATGTATATGTAATTACTATTACATATATATTAATATACATTTTATTATAATATCTATTGCTTATATTCATTATTTATTATAGTAATCATTATTATAATATAATTATTATTATTATTAATTATCATTACTATACAATAACTAAGTTGATAGCTAAATATAAATATAATATATAAATGATATCTATTAATATCAATCATATGGTGATCGACATATTACTATATATGAGTTATTATCGATGTTATCGACCACATAGTCTATCTACGTTATCGATCACATAGTGATCAGCATTGCCATCGACGGTTACATTAATATGTAAACCACATAGTTTATAATGAAAGTTGACTATGTCGACGAGCTGTTAATAGTCGTATAGTATATTAAGAATGGTCACGCCTATGATAAGCGTGACTCCTTGAGGAGTCACATCTATCATAGACGTGACCCCTTATGCATTACACTCCACATATATATACAGAGAACTTTGTGGTTATAGAAGACACCAAATATACTAAAATTGACAAGTGTTAGAAGTGTCTTACTAAAAGAAGTAGAGCATTCTGTGAAACAAATATAATATTATAATATTCAGAACTAACATTTACATAAGTTTATCAATCTTTTACATGGTATCAGAGCACTGGCTCTGAAGGATCCGAGCGGCTGATAAACTTAAGTAATTAGATTTAGATCGAATACATTACATTCCCAATGGAAATCATTATCAGATTCGAACATAGGCTTGAGGGAGCAGACAATTTTCAATCATGGAAGTTCAGAATCATAATTATATTAAAAGAAAATAAAGTCAAATATTTCATAAGAGAAGACAAGATAAAACCAGAGGTGGAACCTGAGATATCAACTTGGAATGAAGGAAATGATAAAGCAATGAAGATCATCATTGATGGAGTAAGAGATCACATTGTTCTAATATTAACAAACTATAAAAGAGCATTAGAGATGTTCAAAGCACTAGAGAAAACTTATGAAATAAGTATTACAAGCAAGAAATTAACCTTGAAGAGAGAGTTAAATCACATAAGCATGAACAAAGTTGAGACGATAAATTCATACTTTATGAGAGTCTCAGCTCTAAGAGATAAGTTATCAATACTTGGCTATGAAATCAATTGTAAGTAATATCATTGATAACATTAGATGGTCTGCCTAAATTTTGGGAGACATTTGTCTCTGGCATAACTGCTAGGTCTAAATTTCCAAAATTTGAACGACTGAGAATAGATTGCCTATAAGAGGAATCAGGGCTAGACAGGAAAGGACTAAAGAAGAAAACCATTGATGAAGATCTCCATGTACTAAATGTGGATACCTACAAGAACAGGAAAAGAAACTTAAAGAAAAAGAAATCTAATCATGAAAACAATAAACAAGATATGTCAAAAGTGCAGTGCTTCAGATGTGATAAATATGGACATTATGTATTCAATTGTCCATACAAAAAGAATCAGGCTACATTCACCAAAATAAAGAAGCAAAAGACTAAGGAAGAACCTAAAAATGAGAAGTTTGTGTTGTACTCTGCAATTTCAAACCAAGTCTCAAATAAAAGCACCCAGGTTATCGACAGTGGTTCCTCAAGACATGTAACAAGATTTAGAGAACTACTAGACTCTATGGTAGATGAATGCAATGAGGAAGTAACTATTTAGAGACAATTCAACTTATCCTGTAAAAGGTATTGGGACATGCACTATCAAACTAAATATTGGTAATTCCATTCAACTTACTGGAGTATTATTTGTGCTAGGTATCAAGAGGAACCTACTATATATATCTACACTTGAAGATAATGGATATAGAGTAACCTTTATGGATGGTAAAGTAAAGGCTTGGCCAAAGAACTCTACTATCAAGAAAGCCCAAACCACAAAAGAGATATGTAATCTTTATTGATGATTTCTCCAGGAAGATCTAGATATATTTCCTTAAACATAAAGAATCTAAGGAGATCTTGAAAAATGTTCAAAGACTTCAAATCACTTACTGAAAAATTTTCTGGAAATATAATCAAGATCCTAAGGACAGATAATGGTAAAGAATATACATCAGACATTTTAAAGGAATTTTGCAAAAATGTCAAGATTAAGAGGGAGTACACTATTCCTTACAATCCTCAACAGAATGGGGTCACTAAAAGGAAAAATAAAACAATTATTGAGGCTACCAAGACAATGCTTCTTGATCAAAACCTTGACGCTTCTCTTTGGGGTCAAATACTACAGTATATATTCAAAATAGATGTCCACACTCCCACATCGATAGTAAAACTCCTAAAGAAGCTTTCTCAGGGACAAAACTAGACATTAGTAACTTACGGATATTTGGTTGTCCAGTATACATACATGTACCCAAGAAAAAGAAAACAAAGTTAGAACCATTTGGAAGGAATGGTATTTTTGTAGGATACAATGAAACCTCAAAAGCATATCGAGTATATATACCTAGTCAAAATCAGATTGAACTAAGAAGGGATGTAATCTTTGAGCAAGACATAGCATTCTCTAGAGCTAGAAATTCCTTAGAACCATAAACACATGCCTTTCCAGAAGAGAAATTTACACCTGAGATTCAGAGGGAGTATTCTGAGGAAGACAAAAATGAGGAACAACTCTCAACATTAGTAAATCCCAAAAAGAGACCTCTCTAGGCCACTAAGATAATATAAGAAAAGTCTTATAGAGCTCCTTCAGGGACATTTAGGGAAAGTAAAAGACCCTCAATATTATCTAGTTATGTAACCCTAATGAGTGAAATCTGAAAATCAGAACCTGCAAATATTCCAGATGCTATTTAGAAGAAAGTATGGAAATATGTCATGACAGAGGAATAGCAGTCTATTATAAAGAATAATGTATGGGATATTGTGCCTAGACCCAAGGAGAAATCAGTGGTCACTTCTAAATGATTGTTCAAGATCAAACATGTTGTAGATGGAAGTATAGAGAAGTACAAAGCAAGGTTTGTGGCTAGAGGATTTTCGCAAATGGAAGGGATTGATTATGAAGAAACTCTTTCTCCTATTACCCGATACACTTCAGTTCGAACAGTCCTAGCCATTGCAACTGCTAAAGAATGGAAAGTGCATTAGATAGATGTAAAGACTGCCTTCTTAATTGGAACCATTGAAGAAGAAGTATACCTAGAGAAACCTGAAGGTTTTGAGATTCACAATTCTAAAACTCATGTGTGTAAACTAAAGAAAGCTTTATATGGACTTAAACAAGCTCCCAGAGCCTGGTATGAGAGGATTGATAATTATCTTATGAAGTTAGGATTTTCCAAAAATGATGCTGACCCAAATCTCTACTTGAAACAAAGCAAAGGTGACATGTTGATATTAATCCTATATTTTGATGATTTATTGATTACAGGAGAGGATCACCTTATTCATCAATGCAAGAAGGATTTAGCCAAATAATTTGATATGAAATACTTAGGTCTATTACACTACTTTCTTGGTTTAGAAGTCTGGCAAAAATCAGATAGTATTATCCCAAATAAAGGAAAATACACTCTTGAAATATTGAAGAGATTTGATATGGTGAACTATAGACCACTATCATCACCCATGGAAACTAACTTTTATAAGTTAAAGGAAGCAATAGAAGAATCTTCACCAGTAGATCATGCTCTATATAGGTAGATAATAGGCTCCCTAATGTACTTGGTAAATACCAAACCAGATATTTGTAGTAAATTCCTTAAGTCAGTTCATGTGTGAACCTAAAGAGGTTCATCTCATTGCTACAAAACATATAATGAGATATCTTCAAGGTACTTTGAACTATGGACTTAAATATGAAAAGATGGACTTGGACCTTCATGGATTCACTAACTTAGATTGGGCTAGAAGTGTGACTGATTGAAAAAGAACATTAGGATGTTGTTTCAGTTTGGGATCAATTATGGTATCTTGGATTAGTAGAAAGAAACCTTCAGTGGCTCAAAGTTCCATAGAGGATGAATACATTGCATCTTCGATGGTTGCTAGAGAAGTAGTATGGCTCAGAAAACTACTTGTTGGGTTATTTGGTAAACCATTAAAACCAACTACCATCCATTGTGATAACCAAAGTTGTATCAAGCTATCGGTGAATCCAGTGTTTCATGACAGATCCAAGCATGTTGAGAATCCTTATCACTATGTCTGAGATATCGTTAAAAGGAAAGTGGTTTAGTTGGAATATATTAATACAGGAGATCAAATAGCAGATATTCTTACCAAAGCACTTCCCAAGGTTAAATTTGATCACTTCAGGAAAAAATGTTGGTATGATGTAATTTTTGATTTGTATTAATATAATAAAGATGTTTTATGGGCCCATCCATCCTGTGTACATTTCTGAGAGGTGGCAACTTGTTAGATAATGAACACTTGTATTTGATGTTACAAGGTGACGATCTTGTAATGGAGATTCCTTATGTCAGTGCACATACCATAATAGGGTTATATGTAAGGGTAATCTAATATTCTCTAATTCTATATCCTTGTATCATGATCTAAGGTGATATGAAAGGGTAAAATTATGAAGTTGTGTTGCACTTGAGGACCATTTTCGTAGTTCCGGCCAAAATTGTTTCGGCCGAAATAGTTTTGGCCAGAATATTTTCAGTCGTACATACGTGGTGCCATGTGGCATCGATGTGGCAAATGAGTTCCAACTGAAGCAGGTTGGGCGGGACCAATTTTGGCTGCCAATTCATGAGTAAATGTAAGCCAACTATGTTCTATCGATGAAGAATTGGCACATATTTATACAGGGGGTTTCGACCGGAACTGGTTCGGCCGAACTAGTTCCATCTAAAACTGTCTATGTGGCATCCTATGTGATAGCCAAATAGGCAAAAATTTCAAAATTACACAACTTCTCACTTAGACAACTAATTTCTTGACCAAAACTCAACCATTTATAAAATCTAAAAATACCCTTTTGTAGAGCTCAAAGTCTAGATTATGTTCATATAAATTTTATTGTGTTTTGATTATATATAATATATTATAAGTTAAAAAAAAAAACTAAGGTGGGGAGGAGGAATGGCAACACAGTACTGTGAATGGCAGCAACAACACCAACCGCAGCAGCACCACGAATGGCAAGAACAACACCGACACCAACAGAATCATCAAAAGTGACAACAGCAGTAGTACCATCTTCAGCCAGAAGTTGACTGTCAAGATTTCTCAAGGGGTAAGCATCGACATGCAGGTTTTCATCCTGACTCCCCTATTGAGTTTAAAACCCTTTTCTGATCAACACCTATAGTACATCTTGCAAGAAAAAAATCTACCCTTACTACTCAACATGCGGGTTTTACAAAGACCACATTTGTAGAGAAAAATGTGGTTGGCAACAATGCCTGATCTATTTTCCTTGAAAAAGCCATAGTTCAGCCCGCCAAGCCATTTTTTGTAAACCCTCGCTTTCACTTTTCCAATAAAAAGTACCACGATGGCTTCTGTTCATTTGAATTAGGTGAATCTTCATCAATGGCCGATCATCCCAATCCACCCTGTGCAAATATCCCTCAAACTTTGGGAAAGGGCTTTGAGCGGGAAAAAAAAAATTCAAATGTTCAAACACAGAAGCCCTCTCTTCTAGGAAACCCAAGGTATCGACACAAGACCAGAACACTACTTAAAAGCAAGCAGCCAATTTTTGACATCTGCGAAGGTGGACCTCCATCATCCCCGATAGCTGAAAAGAAAGACATTCCCAACAGCAAACAGGACTCGTTAGTAGGGGTTAACCTCCCACCACTCATGATAGATCGATTAGCTTGAGCCCCCTCATTCCAAACAAATCCAATCAAATCTGGCAAAAGAAGACTTCTCAAGAGCTACCACATTCAGATCCTGAAATTGCTTCGATTACCCTTCCAAAAAAAATATTGCAAATACCTATCGGCACACTCCGGCACTTGGCACTCATAGGTAAGCTCTATTCCAACACTCTATTGTTTTCAGATATTAAAGAATGGGCAATGCAGTCTTTTCAAGGGTTAAAAGAAATATTCTACATACATCCTATAAATCAATTTTTTGTTGCCATATTTCATACTAAAAATGATAGATATTTGGTCAACAAATGCAAAGATTGGTTCTATAAGGGATTGGGTCTTTTCACGATGCCCTGGATTCCTAATTTTAAGCCAAAGCCTAAAGTTGCTCATTTTTTCCCACATTGGTTCTCCTTCCCCCTGTTGCCATTAGAATACAAAGAGCCAGAGATTTTAGAACACATAGCTAATAAGGTGGGGATCTTCGTCTGACATGATCTTATCCCTTTCAAGGCTCCTCACCGAGATGTCAGAGTTTGCATTTTAATGGATACACAAAAAAAATTCAAGTAGAAGATTGCAATCACATCAAAATGGGGGGAATGGATACAGAACATTGTGGTAAATGATTCGGTCACAACTCACCGCTACCAGCACAGACTTGGACATCTCAATACAGAATGTCAGAAGGAACAGATAAACAACATTATTGTATGTTCAAATTACAACTCTGAGCCATCGGCATGTGCTCAACAGAATAGGAATTCCAGACATAGCCCTAAAGGGAAACAACATATGACACATGAGGCCCAAGAAAATGCAAATGCCCACAATGCAGATATCCAAGCATTATGTCTCGAGAAAAATATGCAAGATAGGATTTCTGTAATGATTCGCCACATTTTTCTGCATAGCTTATTTAAACTACGAATACCACTACAAGACCGGTACTCAGGGATTGTTGGAGTTTCACTCCCTTGCACCAAATACAACATATGTCGATGACATTGTGCACCAGTTAACATTTTACGAATCTCCAATTATCCTCACTCTCACCAAAGGGACAGAGGATCATACTATGATAATGCCAGGATGCATTTCTTTAGAAACGGGCTGTGAGATGTCTGAAAAAGTCGTAGCAGAAGAAGAAATAATAAGCTCAAAATTCATTACTGAAAATGCAGACTTAATGGAGCTGCCATTATATGTTGCAAATGATGGCTTTATTAATGAATGGGACATCTCGAATGCCATATCTCACATCAGTCAATCATGGGATAACCTTCACTAGACGGAGAATCTTCAACTTCATGATTTTCCCATGGAACACAACTTTCCTACCATTCACAGGGAACTGGGGTACATTGAAGATGCCTTCTTAGAGTTTGCAGAGAATCATCTAGATACTAGAATTCCTAAAATTCACTTATCCATGAATTGCCAAAGCTTGGATGATTCCTGCCTGTACCTAGAGGTGACGAATCAGATGCAATTGATGGTTCAAGATAAGGTCACGAATGAGCTAATTGAAAAGGTTGATCAAACAGAAATAATATCTCCAGATATTGAAGCTTCTGACATTCCTAATGGTTCTTTCCAGCAAAACATTCTTTCAATTGAACAAACCCCTTCACAATGTACCCAACTTTTAAAGACCCCAAGATCAAGAGGAAGAAAGCCAAAAACCACCAAAACAAAAGAAGAAATAGAAGCAGGGATCCAATCCACATTGGATGATAAATTTTTTTCCATCAAGAGAATGACAAGGAGGACAAGAGGTTCTCCTTGTCCACAATGAAAATTGCCTCATGGAATGTCAGAGGTGTTAATGCCTCTGACAAAAGAAATAGGATCAAACAAATGATAGATTCTATTCATGCGGATATAGTTCTTCTTCAGGAAACAAAGATGTCCCAAGAAAATTTTGATAAGACTATAGGCAAATCGGCAACTTGGTCATCCCTCCACCAACAAGGTATCGGGGCCTCTGGAGGTCTTTCTATCCTTTGGAATCCCAAGAATGCTAATGTTAAAAAGATCGGGCAGGACAATAATTAGAAAATGGTAGAAGTAACAAGCTATGACTTCTTATTAATCCTATTCAATATCTATGGTCCTACATCTACACAAGACAAGAAAAATTTATGGAATCAATTAACACTCCAAATTCAAAATCACAGTGATCAAAATGCAGTGCTTGGAGGAGATTTCAACGCAATTCTTAACATGTCAGAAAAAATAGGTGGTATATGCCCTCCCCTAAGAACAGTTCAGGATTTCTCTTCATTGTTATCAAACAATAATCTGATGGATGTGGTCCCATATTCTGGCTCGTTTACATGGACAAACAAGAGAGCAAATTTTGCACAAATAGCTAACCGATTGGATAGATTCCTTGTATCACAAGAATGGAAGTTAAAAAAATGTTCACTTCCAATCAGATATCCTTTCACTTCCAGGTTCAGATCACTTTCCAATACTGTTCTCCGTAGATAATGCAGGGGTTCCAAACAGCCATAAACCCTCCTTCAAATTTGAGAAAATGTGGCTCGGGCACCTCCACTTCTTGCCTTTGATTAAACAATGGTGGGTTAGCTCACCATACGTGGTTGGAACTAAAATGCATCAGCTGGCAATGAAGTTGAAACATGTTAAAAGCCACATTAAAAAATGGAATCAAGAGGTCTTTAAAAATATCTTTCAGAAAAAAGATTTGGTTAAACAACAATTGTCACAATTACATGAGCATACTATACAACATGGAATGGACAATGACACATACAATACTCAAAAAGAACTCCAATAGGAATGGGAAGAGTTGTGTTCTTGGGAGGAAGAATATTGGAGACAGAAATTGTGGGAGTTGTGGATTAGATAAGGAGACAAAAATACAAAATTCTTTCATGCTTTAGCGAAGTAGAACAGAGCAGCCAGCATAATCTTTTCTATAACTAAAATATCATCAGGCAAGACATTAACAAATGATCAAGTAATCTAGAGTGAAGGGGTAAATTTTTACAAAGATCTGCTTTCTCCAGTCCAAGCCCCTTCTCCATTACAAGATCAAATCAATGAAATTCTTGCTGCTATCCTGCGTATAGTTACACAAAAAGACAATCAAACATTAATGACCCCCTTCACTATTCAAGAGCTCGAAAGTGTAGTCTTCTCACTCCCCCCTGACAAAGACCCAAGGCCGGATGGTTATATGTCACTCTTTTTTTAGGCATGTTGGGATGTTGTAGGTTGGGAGCTACTAACAGCGGTAGAGGAATCAAGAAAAAGCAAGAAAATGCTAAAATACTTCAACACAACCAACATAGCTATTATACCAAAGAAGAAAGATCCAAAATCTTTTGCAGATTTTTGGCCCATCTCACTTTGTAAAACAATTTATAAAATCATTACCAAAGCCATTTACATGAGATTACATAACCTCATCCCATTAATTATCTCCCAAGAACAAGGAGGTTTTTTTCCTAGACAAGAAACCATGGAAGGAGCTCTAGTTGCCCATGAGGTACTCCATTCTATTCAAGCTGATCAGTCTTCTAATTTTGTCATCAAATTAGACATGATGAAATATTATGATAGAGTGTGTTGGGACTTTCTCTTCCAAGTCCTACTCAAGTTTGGTTTTTCCCATCAAGGGTGTAAGTAGATAAGAGCATGCATTTCTAGGGCCTGGTTCTCAATCGTCATAAACAGAAACCTGACAGGTTTATTTTCATCCACTCAAGGAATCAGACAGGGGGATCCAATATCCCCCATTCTTTTCATTCTAATGGTAGAAGCACTTAGTAGAACAATCAAGAGGCAACATGCAATGGGTCTATGGAGAGGAGCAAAAATTGGAGGCACAGATATCTCAGTCACCCACTCCCTTTTTGTAGATGATACATTATTGTTTGGAAAATTAGAAGTCAAGGAAGCTCAAAAAATTAAGTATGTTCTTGACCTATATACAGCAGTCTCCAGGCAGAAAATTAATGCACATAAGTCACAAATTTACCTGTTTAACACTAACCAAATCATCTCAAATAAAATTGTCCAGGTCTTAGACTTCTTGGTGGACATCCTACCTTCAAACTACCTCAGGATCTTGTTCTTTGTAGGAACAAATAAAGAAGCTTATTGGTCATCTGTTATTGAAAGAATTAAGAACAAAACATTAGCATGGAAAGCCAGGTGGCTCTCACTATCAGGCAAAATATTACTCATTAAATCTGTCCTTTCAGCAATTCCAAATTATTACCTATCTATTTTAAAAGCCCCATCATCAGTCATACAACAAATAAAAAAATTGATTAAAGGATTCCTATGGAAAGGGAACATGAATGGGGAGAAAAAAATGCCTCTAATTTCACTAAAAGATATGGAAAAAGGTCCAACGTTGGAGGGGCAGGAGTACATGATCTCACTACCTGAAACAAAGCATTTGGAGGAAAATTAGTATGGCAGATGTACAAAAAAATGTATGACAAATGGTGCCAGATCATGCAGCAAAAATACCTTGACAGTGATAATCCAACACGTATCCTAACCATTTCAGAGTCACCCAAAGGATCTTTGATTTGGAACTTCATGATGACTTCTAGAGATGTCATTTTCAACTATGTTACTTGGGAAGTCAATAATGGCTCAAATGTAAAATTTTGGAGGCCGGATTCTTGGAATGGGCTACTGATTCTTCTACCCTCAACTATTCCTCAAGAAATTATCACTGCAACAGAAAATGGCTAGGGAATTTATCTTAAAGATTTTGTCTCAGCTGTCAACTTGTTTTTAGGGAAAGTCCAGTGGAAAGACTCAGAAGAATTACATCTCACAAGACAAA
The DNA here is from genome assembly GCA_018584345.1 of Thuja plicata. Lineage (NCBI taxonomy): Eukaryota > Viridiplantae > Streptophyta > Pinopsida > Cupressales > Cupressaceae > Thuja > Thuja plicata. Next base: position 1,695,377 of record MU223823.1, on the reverse strand, counting down.
ACACTGATCTTCTTTGCACCATACTCATAGAGAGACAAGCATATTTCTCAGATAAGGAAGACAAGTTAGTCTGGGCTCCAGCAAAGGATGGTAAATATTCTATTAAGGGAGGCTACAAAATTTTGTAGCAGGTGGAATGTCAAAAGGCACCCTCTCGAGCATACTACTTCTGCTGGAATCAAGCTACTCTGCCTAAAGCAGGGTGCTTTTCATGGCTTGCACTGAACACAAGAATACTTACAAGTGATCGACTGGAAAAATACCACATCACTCAAGCCTATCAGTGCCCCTTATGCAAAGACCACATTGAAAATGGGGATCACTTGTTGTTACAATGCACCTTTGCACAACAATGCTAGTTATTTTTCCTCAACAAACTTTGTTATTTTACAACACTACGTGATAAATTATGGGATCTATTTGACTCTTAGCCAGAATTACATCATGATTCCCTTTTTGCTAATATCTGGAAATGTGCTCCATCTTTAATAATCTGGTCAATATGGTGGGAATGTAATAAAAGGATATTCAGAAATGAAACCTCAAGTCTGGACACAGTTTTGCAAAATATAGAGAAGTCAATATCAGAGGTTGTCAATGCAAGCACATACAGATGTGGTTATAATCCTATTGTGACAACATGGGACATCTCAATTTTGAACAATTGGAACAAACTAAGTATTCCTACAGGCTGGGCAAACTTAAAAAAATCTTCTGGATAGGTAGACCAATCACTTGTCCGGTGGCAACCCCCAATGCTTCATAATATGAAAATGAACTTTGACGGAGCCTCCCGGGGAAATCCTAGAAAATCAGGGCTGGGTGCTTGCATCAGAGACTCAAAGGGGAATCTAGTAGCATGTACTGCATCCTAATTACCTCCAGGGACAAAAAACAATGCAGAAGCACATGCAATGTTGGAAGGGCTTATCTTGGCAAAGCATTGTGGGATCAAAAGCATACAAGTAGAAGGAGACTCGCAAGTAATAATTAATGCCTATGTAAAAAGGATATCACACAATTGGAAATTGGAATACATTTTAGCACAAATATGGTGCTTGTTAGACAGCTTTCCAAATTTAACAATCTCACACACTCTTAGGGAAGGAAACATAGTTGCGGATATGTTATCAAATATGGGATGTGATGGCATAGAAATAATAGACACAAATGGAAACAACATTGAAGGACAACAGCCCAATTTGCAAAGGGTGGTGAACATAGATAAAAGTTTTATCTTAAAATAAGAGACTATGAATGGGAGTGTGGAAATAATGGAGTAAACTGAAATGATGGAGTAAACCAAAATATTTCAACACACACTATTAGGGATTATAAGTACAGGAAGCTTACTCAATAGTAATGACAACAAATTGAGTCACATAATTATGCCACAAATTAACATGTGGGAAGAAGAATGCAGTGAAGAGCACAAATTATGAAGTAATCACGTCACTGATCTGTCGAAATTAAAAGGCACCACTAAAATCATCTTCATTTAATGATAAAATAGTGAGGAGGTTAAAACACCAAACTATTCACATGGCTGGGGGACGTGTGGTTAATTTTCATTGACAAGTAAATTAAAAGGCCATTTCACATGAATTGGCATTCTCTCCCTCTGCGCAATTTAATAACCTCAACCAAAAGCATCAAACCAAAGCAAGTTATTTCTCTAGAAATTGGAAAAGAGAGACTATGGTGCTACAATATGTGGATTGTTCTCTATGCGGTCAATGTGCTACTCATCACGCCAAAATTCTGCCCAAGAATTACAGAATCTCCATCCCATCACCGGATGAAGAACAAGCTCTCCCTTTTCACACTGAGGATTCAATGTTAAACGGTATGTTTATTTCACAATCTGTAACTATAAGGTATACAATTAAAAATTTTATTGGATATGAAAATATAGAGCCACGCACAAAGTAATTCCTTTATCCTTCACAGCTTGTCTCCATTTTCTTTTCAAACGCCATGGATTTAATGCAGTCAGTGGAATTACTGGTAAAGCTAACCTAGAATGTTGTCGTTCCCAAGTTCTAGGATGAAAACAAACTTCATAAAGCTATGCAGAAGTATGACTTATGGAAAGGGCATGCACTAGTAGGTGGGTTATTTCCAAGACATTCACTTCTCTTGAGTCATGATGTTATGGTTACATACGACAACATAAAAAGGGCACTGGAAGAATTGAACATTTGTCAACTAAAGGACACAATGCAAACAACAAGCACCACATTGGGTTTTTATTGGGAAGAATAGATTTACATGAAGGTGGAAGCACTACTAAAATTACTTGACAGGAATATCTTTGCACAGGAACCCATTGAGCAAGCAATAAATTTACCACCAATTTCGGCCAATACTATACACAGCCACTTGCAATGTGATGCGAATTGGCTCCAAACCACTTGCGAGCAGACATTTGAAGCATGGCCGCAAGATAATCAAGAATCAGGATGGGCCAAATCTCAATCTCACAATGAAGATGGCTGGAATTCAGATTATTGGGGATGGTCCCCGCGCACCCAGCCGGATCAAGCTCCTCATGAATTTGACCCCATGGAGGAATAATAGATTGGGTCACTCTGCAATTTTGTCTATTTTGGATGATTCAACAGACCCATGTGTTAATACAGAAGCATCTACAAAATATAATTAATGGCTACCTTGAACAACTGCTCTGCAAACTAGGGTTTCAAAGGGTACGATGTAGTCTTGTACCCGAATTCCAAATTTTGCAAAAATTGTTTTTTTTTGTTGGATTCATTTCAAGAAAGTTTTGTAATATGCAAGGGTGGAATTTTACCTAACCAAAAATTATCATTGTAATGTATTTATCTGTTGAGCATGGCTAGTGAACTTTTTCAAATGTTAAATTTGGAGGTGCTTCGAGGGTATAGTTTTGATTAGCCACTACTAAAATTTGTAAATGAACTACGCTGTTGAGCATGACTAGTGGTTACAAAATGGGTTTTATCATGAATTAGGTCATCATTATAATAGATAGGAATATTTAGTATTATATAGCATTGTATCGAGTGATGAAGCTGGGTTTTCTTACTGGTTCTTTCCCGACAGAGCTCTCGAACCAGTCCTTAATTAATAAATATATATTAGTGGTATATCCACTTTTTCTTAAAAATATATATATATTATAAGTTGAAAAAACTCCAAGTAGGTATTTTAACATTGAAGAACATGCTCGTTTCAAAAAAGAAAAAAAATAGCAAATCATTTTGAAGAATTTTAACACTTATATTTAACACTAGAGGAGAGAGTCCTCTTCAAGAATATATAATTCTTTTTGTATTTGGTGTAGATTTTCTAGGGAAAATTAGGTGGGAAACAAAAATTGTTAATTTCGGGTAACTCCAACTTTGAATACTTATAACAGACAAAATATATACCAAAAACCAATCTTTCTTTTTTTCTACACTAGCTATACATGTCATCTAAAACATATTCTGAAATCAAAGGAAAAAATTATTATTTACATATATTTTGTTGGTGGGAACTAGACCCTTGATTTTCAGCAATTTTCAGCAATTAAAAAATGGACTTCACAAATTAAAAAACTGTCAATTATTATTCAAACAAAATTAAAACAAATTATAGGCATAAACTATATCCAATTTTACACATTTCATAATCTTACATCATTTTCAAATTCTAAATACAAATGCCACTTTTATGTCATTAAAGTTTAACAGTTTTGCATGTCATGGCTCTCTTCCTTTGTAAAAGTGTGACACGGGTTTGTACTTTTACCTGAAAACTAGGTATCACGATCTGAGATGATTCCCGATATCACAATCTAAGGTGATGTGAAAACTAGGTATCATGATCTGAGGTGATTCCTCATATCACAATCTAAGGTGATGTGAAAACTAGGTATCACGATCTGAGGTGATTCCTCATATCACGATCTAAGATGATGTGAAAACTAGGTATCACGATCTAAGGTGATTCCTCACTTCACGAGTTAAAGTGATGTACAAAATAATTATCATCTATATGATGATCCCCCATATTAAATAATATCAAAAATAAGGTGGTATATGACAAATTATCTTCCCTAGTTAAGAGGGTGTGTTGGAAATTTATAGCATCATTCAGATAATTAACTTGAATATAGAAAGATCACATATATGTATATATAATTACTATTACATATATATTAATATACACATTATTATAATATCTATTGCTTATATTCATTATTTATTACATTAATCATTATTATACTATAATTATTCATTATCATTACTATACTATAGCTAAGTTGATAGAAAAATATAAATATAATATATAAATGATATCTATTAATATCGATCATATGGTGATCAACATATTAATAAGATATCATATATATATTATTGAGTTATTATTGATGTTATCGATCATATGGTCTATCTACATTATCGATCACATAGTGATCAACATTTTCATCGACAATTACACTAATATGTAAACCACATAGTTTATAATGAAAGTGGACAATGTTGATGGGCTATTAACAGTCATATAATATATTAAGAACGGTCACACCTATGATAGGTGTTACTCTGTGAGGAGTCACATCTATCATAGACGTGACCCCTTATGTATTACACTCCACATATATATATGGAGAACTTTGTGGTTATAGAAGACACCAAATATACAGAAATCAACAAGTGTTAGAAGTGTCTTACTAAAAGAACTAGAGCATTCCGTGAAATAGAAATATTTTTATAATATTTAGAACTAACATTTAGATAAGTTTATCAATCTTTTACACTTTGCCTTAGGGAAAATTCTTACAATTTCAAACCTTATCTAAAATAAGATCTTTGCAGATTCAAAGCTTATTATTCCCATCAAATGATCTAAATCTATGCAACTGTTTAGTTGGATAGACTTCAACTTGATGGATGACATCAAAATATTTCTTTTGGACATCTCCTATTTCAATTATCTTGTTTTCAATTCTATCCCAAGCTTCTTCCACCATTCCTTTCTTATGTAGAAACATTCTCATATTCCTTCCCAAAAACAAAAATTAAACACTACTACAGTAGAGAAACATTTCCAAATAAAATTCCAACTAGAGATCCTTATGTGAAGAAGCAAGCCAAATGGGTAGAGATGTACTAAGGAGGAACCCATGCAAACTCCCACTTATTTAAGAAACACCTCCAAAAGTGAGAGAAAAAATGAAAGTGTAAAAATAAAAATAAATATTAATTTCATTTTTTTTGTTTGCACACAACACACTAGGAAGGACATTGTTTACCAAAAAGATGAAGTTTGTCCCAAGCCATAAAATAACTCTTTGAATTCATCTATAAAAAAGTATCTATTATAACTAGGGGAGAGACTAAACTATTCTAGACCTTGAGGAAGGAGGAGTTGATAATGACCTTGGTGCTACCATCACCATCCCAAATGTGACTATCCTCATGATCCCCATAAATGATAAACCTATTTTACATTTTTTGTTGAAATTCATTCTTAAAAATGAGAAACAAAGGGAGTGAATCTTTGAAACTCTTGTATATGTATTTATGCTAACCATCAATCATTTTAGAATTTAATGTTATCCTCTTTCCCCAATTGAATTGATTTCCAAGGAAATCAAACTAAAAAAAGATCAATAAAGTTTCAACACTCAAACCCAAGGGGACAAAGTTGACCTCCATAAAGAGATCACATATAATTAATATAAGATGCTTTGATTGATCTCCACCTATGATCTTCACCATTTTGAAGAAAAAAAATCATGTGTGTCCTTTATAACTCCTCAATTATCCTTAAATCCACTTTATGCATTATTGTTTTGAAAAATTAAACTTTAAGGAGGTGTATTTGAATTATGCATCTCCTTCTTCCTATTTTTGCATAACTTGTAAGTATATAGTTCAACATCACAGTCATATTTGTTTCATCTCAATTCCAATGAGTGGTTGGAAGCAAATATTTTTATCCATTGGCTTTTTTTCTTGTTTCTAGTGCATATGTATCAAAATAGGTCATTTACAAGAAATTGATTGTTTAACAACTTTTATTGATAGCTTGAAATTGAGTACTATTATTTGTAGAAGTTAATGTTATCGTGCATTTCTTATGCATAAGAGCTTATTGTATTGTATAATAAACTAAGTTATAAAGTATAAAAATTGGGGGAGATTGTCTAATATTCCATCATGGGGGGTTACATAATATGTGATTTTTATCATCTAATATAGTTAACTTGTTCTTAATCAAAGGATACCAAACTATTTCTTTTGTAATCAACCTAGGCAAGAGTAATTATAAGTCCTAAAATGTTAAAGATAACATATTTCCATATTCCATGAGATGCTTCTGGATAAGATTGTGTGTAAATTTTTTAGCATCAATGTTTTAGATCATACTCCATGATCCATCCTAATATGTTTCCATAACAAAAAAATTTAGGTGTCATAATCTCATGCCTTTTCTATATGGACTTGTCCCTCAACTAGGTAAATATTATCAACATAATAAGTTGTTTAATATTAATAAGCATATTGTTAGAATAATCAATTCATTCATACAAGATGTTTCTTTTTGTGTCATAATAGATATTAAATATTCATATGTATTTTGGATAAACATTGCAGATATAACAATAATCAAATTCTTGCCCTTTGTTGCATGATCTTTTTATGATGACAAATAGCATCCCACATCATGATATGGATATAGAGTATCATATTAACTTAAAGGAAATCAGAATTATACCATCAATCCATATTTATATTTGTGAATCTAGAGTTAATATATTTGTGGCTTGCACTGATTGATTGAATCAAGAAATCATATTCTAGATCCACCCCATTGGAATGGATATTTAGCCAACATTTTGTGGATTTTTCTATAGAATACCATAATTTTTATTTCAAAAACATAATTGAGTAATTTTACATTCTATTGGATGTAAACTTAAATAAAGTTGCATCAAAATTGTCATCTCCAAATATTATTTCTCTTATCTTGCCTACATCAACTACTATCATGATAGAAGTTGAAAATATTCACAAGTCTACAAGCCAAACTTGGCCATTATCTATTTTGGCATCTTTTGTAGTAGTATAAAATTCTTGTGGTTGTAGTTATCACAATACATCTATGGTTGTTGTGGTCCTTATTATTTAATCTTATTTGGTACCTGATTTATCCTATCAAGGTGATCTCACTATAGTGTGTCATACTTTTTGGGATGAAGGAAATTTGGGTGTGAAAATATTTTATAAATTTAACCCCTTCAACCAAAGCCACCTATTCACATGAAGGTGGTACAAGCCTTCACATGAACACCCCTTTGGCCGGATTCTAAATATATTTCCAATGACCCATTTCATTTTCATATTTCATTATCAGAGAACTTGTTGACCCATTGCCTAGAGAAAACCAGTGATGTCCAGTGTGACATCAACATATCCTAATCTTTTTTGACCTCTTCCGACTATCATTAGTATCAGGTACACACATTTTTCCCTTTTTAAAGTTATTTTTTATTGTAAATTATATGTTTTATATTTATTTTAGTTAGTTTTTTGTTTTAAATGATTTTTAGGTTTAAAATTTTGATTTTTTATGATAATGTTAGAAAACATTAAAAAACCATAGAAAATGATTTTTTATGATTTTTTATGAAAATGTTAAAAAACATTTGTTTTTAAATGATTTTTAGTTAGTTATATTAGGAATCTCTCTCTCTCTCTCTCTCTCTCTCTNTATCTCTCTCTCTCTCTCTCTCTCTCTCTCTCTCTCTCTCTCTCTCTCTCTCTCTCTCTCTCTCTCTCTCACACACACACACACACACACACACAATTATGTATATGTTAGAGTTATGTATAAATTTTATTCATGTATAGTTAGATGTTAAAATATTATCGTAGGACCCCTTAGTACATCCTAGGACCCTTTAAGACACTTAGAGCCCCTTAAGACACCTAGGAACCCTTATTAGAACCTTTATTCCTTAACAACCCATATTGCGACATAAAACTTTTTAATAACACTTAGGACCTTTTAAGACACCTAGGACCATTTATGACATAAGATTCCTTAACATGTTAAAGTGTTATCTTAGGACCCCTTAGTACTTCCTATGACCCTTTACGACACCTATGACCCCTTATTAGGACCTTTTGTGACATAAGATTCCTTAACAACCCTTATTGTAACAAAAGGTTCCATAAGAATCCTTAAAAACCCTTAGTACAACATATGACCCCTTAAGATGACCAATTAGAACATATGACCCCTTAAGAAACCTAGGACCCCTTATTAGACCTTCTGTGACATAAGATTCTTTAACAACCCTTATTGTGATATAAGATTCCATAAGAACACTTAGTAAGACCTATTATGACATATGACCCCTTAAGATGACCTATTACAACATATGACCCCTTAAAACACCTAGGACCCCTTATTAGAATCATTTGTGGTATAAAAAATTTTAACAACCCTTATTATGATATAAGATTCCTTAAGAACCGTTAGTATGACCTATTATGACATAATACATCATATTATGACATATGACTCCTTAAGACATCTAGGACCCCTTATTAGGACCTTTTGTGACATAAGATTCCTTAACAACCCTTATTATGACATGTGATTGCTTAAGATGGCCTATGAGACAATATGACCCCTTAAGACACCTAGGACCCATTATTACGACCTTTTGTGACATAAGATTCCTTAACAACCCTTATTATGACATAAGATTCCTTAAGATTCCATAATATTCCTTAAGAACCCTTAGTATGATCTATTATGACATATGACCCCTTAAGATGACCTATTACAACATATGACCCCTTAAGACACGTAGGACCCCTTATTAGGACCATATGGGACATAAGATTCCTTATGATTCCATAAGATTTCTTAAGATCCCTTAGTATGACTTATTATGACATAATAGGGTCTATTATGACATAATTGGTCCTATTATGACATAATTGGTCCTATTATGACATATGACCCCTTAGGACAACTAGGACCCCTTATTAGGACATTTTGTGATAGAAGTTTCCTTAACAACCCTTATTATGACATATGACCCCTTAAGACACGTAGAACCCCTTAGTAGGACCATTTGGGACATAAGATTCCTTAACAACCCTTATTGTGACATAAGTTTCCTTAAGATTCCATAAGATTTCTTAAGAATCCTTAGTAAGACTTATTATGACATAATAGGATCTATTGTGACATGTAATCGGTCCTATTATGACACATGACCCCTTAGGACACCTAGAACCCCTTATTAGGATCTTTTGTGGCATAATATTCCTTAATAACCCTTATTATGACATATGAACCCTTAAGATGACCTATTACAACATATGACCCCTTAAGAGAACTAGGACCCGTTATTAGCACCATTTGGGACATAAGATTCCTTAACAAACCTTATTGTTTAAAATTATGTATAGTTAGATCTTCTTTTAAAAGTTATACTTTACAGATCCATCATTTAGTATTGTATAAGTATAATTTTAGATTCAGATATTAGTTTTCATTTTACATGTACTTATACTTAATTATTAACACTTAACACATGGTCTACCTAGATGACCACACATGATTCTAGAGATGATGCACCTCATGATGTACCATCTTAGGATGTACCTCATGGTGATGCACCTGAGGGTCAATATGCGCACCCTATTCCACCTCACACTCTAGATATTGTGAGCATTTTTCAGACTGCTTGGATAGAGATGGATCGAATTTGAGACTCCTTGAGTAGATCTGAGCCTAGGTTGTATAGAGACATTTGTAGTAATATATTGAGGAGTTTCAAGGAGTTGACTGTGAGTTTGATATCTCATTCTTATTTTATACCACAAGTTATTGATACTATTTTTTGAGAGTTGAGAGTTGAGGTCGCGGGCAATGTTTACTTAGAGATAGTCTGTAGTTGTGTCCCTAAGGAAATCATCAAACAAGAGGTTTTCCCATATTATGATGGGAAGCCCAAGGTAAGGGCCTATCAAGTTACGTGATGTGTGATTCATTATATAGAGTGCATAATATACCCTCAATTTATTGTATTACATGTCCGTTATCCTAATAACAACCAGATTCCATTATATTTTGCCCAACAGTTGTACACTGAGTTCTGTTTGGGAATCAGTGTCAATTATTTAGGTCTTCCATGATATTTCAATCAGGAGAATGATAGATTTGTAAACTATGATTAGTATCATAGAGTTGATCAAGTCGTATCTTCTCACAGACAGTTGGTTAGGTAGAGGACTCTAGCAGTGGCACCGACAATGGATGCTACTACAGATAGAGTGATCATTACTTCCTAGAGGGAAGTAGTTGACTGGATATGGGAGATTGCTTCTGCAGCCACCTCCATCACTTCTAACACATTGGGAAGATATATTTTGACTAGACCGAGTAGACCAAGATCATCTTATGAGGATTCATCTAGTACTATTGCAGGCTCAAGTGATGATGCATATAGACTTCCAGATCTTCCTCCACCAGTAGATATACAAGCACTTTCTAGACATCAGAGTCATTTGGATGTGGCACTTTCCTTTTTGGAGGATCTCCTACAGTCATATTCTCATATTGCAGACATGATGAGGATCCTGATATAGTCATTCAAAGATGTTATCAGACTTGCACAATGTTATGTAGTTTCACTGACCCGGGACACACCATCTAGTCGTGCACAACATAGTTCACAACACTCTGCATATCACTCTGCACCCATAGATCGGTCTAGAGTTGCAGATCCAGGCATATAGGTTGGAGATGTACATATCATACCTGAGGACCTAGACAAACTTGATGAGAAGTTGTGAGGGTTGAGTCAGGTGGACACTAGCACTGATATTAGATCATATATGGATTTTTTATTGCATCTTAGAGGTTTGGACTCTACATAACTCCCCACCCAGCTACACACACCCCTACACTCTTCATGGTCAGGACCATAGGTGGTGTGGGTGATGCAGCTTCTATTGATAATATGATGGTGTAGTGCACTGATGATTGTCCTACTCCTGAGATCCAAGTATATAAAATTTTCTTTCTCTTTTCTAGGATTTTTAGTGAACAATTAATTATAGATGTGGGTATTGTGTTTTTTCTATGTATAATATTTTACAAGGACAATTAGCATTGAATATTACCTCTAGTGTGAGCTTGGAGCATCTTCATAGGATAGATTCAACAGATGCAACACCTACTAGTAGTCAAGTAATTTTTAAATATATGTAAGTTTAAACACTTGTGTATCTGTATATTTCAATTACTTTACATAATATATAATATGCATGTATATAACCAACTGTTGTACTAAATTTGTAGGGGTCAATTGTTGCTTCACAACTAGAGGATACTCATGACACTTGGTTAGAGGGTCGCTCTATTCATATGCGCCTGGATGACTCCCTATTTTAGGACATGTTGCACAAATATATTATTTTAGACTCATTATATATTTCATTATTAAATGTTTCATATTTTTAGTTTATGATTTGAGACATATATTTATGTGCTCTCCAGACCTATACATAGATGATTTATGTGTTAAACATTTATGGTTGACAAATATCTAGATGGTTTATGATTTGACATTATATAGATTTATGATTGGCTTCTAGATGATTTATACATGTTTTTATGTTTGACATGTATAGATATAGATAGACATGTTTATGTATTTATGATTTAATTTAATTAGATGAGAATACATGTAGATGGTTTCATTTGATTAGATGATTTGATTTGATTTGATTAGATGATTTAATTTTATAGTTGATTAGATGAGTATACATGTACAGATGATTTTAATTGATTAGATGATGTGATATAAGATGATTATACATGTAAATGATTTGATTATAGTTTATTATACATAAATATCAATTTGATTCAGATCTAGATGCTTTGATTTGATTAGATTATGTATACATAATCAAGTAACACATTATTAATCAATTAATATGTATCTAATGGACCATAAGTAATCTAAGTAATCTATAACTAACATGCCATAAGTAATATAACTAATTTCATCCACTTAGTGTTCAATTTAATATCATAAATAATCTAACTAATATCATCCATTTAGTGTTCAGTAATGTCCTAAGTAATCTAACTAATGCCATTTGTAATCTAACTAATCAATATGTAACTAATAGACCTTAAGTATTCTAATAAACCTAGCTCATATCGTTAGTAACCTAACAAATTTCTTAAGGGGATGTCTTAAGGGGATCTTTAACTAATAAATAATCAAATGTTAATATCCTAAAATGTAACACTAATATGTAACTAATGGACCATAAGTAATCTAAGTAATCTAGACCTAAAATATCATAAGTAATATAACTAATGTCATTAGTAACCTAACTAACGTCCTAAGGGGAGCTCTTAAGGGGATTTCTTAAGGGTATCTTTAACTAATAATTAATCTTATTAATATCATTAAAAAATAACAAGTTAATATGTAACTATATGAACATAAGTAATCTAAGTAATATCATTCATTTTGCACATTCACTTTAACAAACATAAAAACATTTATATAACTACATATATAAAAATCATTGAACCATCAAAGAATACATAAGAACATACATATAAAACCATATGTATAAAAGCATACATAGTTCTATATACTAAAACCATTGAACCATAAAAACATATAAAAAATAATTGAACTGTGTCAAAGTATATAATCAAAGTTTTATTAATAAATAAACAAAGTATAATCCATCATATGTTTAAATATATCAACAAAGTATAGTACAAATCTAGATATATCAAGTAGGTCCTAACACATAAAATATGTATGTAATAATTTTTAGACCAACTCAAGTGGTTCAGACCTTTCATGGAGAATATGTAATTTTATCTCATGATCCTCACTATCTAGTCTCTACTTACGACGTCCACATTGAGATTTAACTAGATGGAGACAAAGGGAGGTGGCAACTACTAGGTGGAAAAATTGAAACACCTTATTGTCTGGTTGGTAATCAACAAAGTGAATACTATGTTTAATTACTTTGATTTGCCTAAAATATATTTCCTCTAAAAAAAGTGAACCTGTAGGTCACAAATTTTAACAATATAAATTTAAATAAAATAGTTTAAATTAAAAATTTGTTAAAATTTTGACATTATATATTTAAAAAATAAACAATATATTGATGTAAAGATGGAAATCTATGGGGAACACCACTCCATCACTTTCTTTAGGTTCAATTAACTTCATCCTCTCTACAGTACAACACAATAAATAATAACTAACTCTTTCTATATTTCCAGGCTCAACAATCATTGCAAAGACATCTCCTGCACAACAAATTTATATACATGTGAGATCCTAAAATTTACTTATTTCAATATATATA
>MU223823.1:1591508-1681862 GCA_018584345.1 Thuja plicata | reverse complement strand
ATATAATGTGAAACTAAATTTATTATACCTATCAATTTTGACCGATCCCAAGATATGATCGTAATAAGTAAAATTCAAAGGAACGTCATCAAAGTTTTCATCTTCATCTCTATCAAATATATCAGTAGAAACTACTTGCACCAGATTCCATGCACCTACATATCCACATTCCTCATTGATACATTCCTCATAATTGTCAGCAATGCAGTGACAACAAAAGAATGAGTAGTCCCTAGTGTTCTACATCCGATTGTGATAATTCATACTCATAACTGAATGCAAAGATCGCATATTTTCTATCCTCTTGCAACCATGCATAATTTTTCTATCTATACCTAAACACATGCATATATAATGTAGTATAAAAATGGGACAAATATGAATTTCATTTTATAAATTTGAATAAAGAATGTAAAATTTAAACAAGAATAAATGTATATATCACACATGCATAATTTAAAAACATGTGCATAACTTTTATCTCCCAAAATTCTCTATGTGGTACCACTTGAGTTATTCCTAATGATGTGTCATCATCATTTAGTATGAAATGTGTCCACCATTCAACAACATCATTTGCATTTTTATATGAACTCCCTTTTAATTCATTTGATACTTTCGTAGAGCACATTTGAAGCAAGCTCCAGCACCATCATGTTCACCTTTTCCATGTCCACTCTCAAAGAAACTCCAAACATGTGGTATATTTTTATTACGATGATATGTACATAGTGCATAAAATGGTTTGGATGACTTGAATTGTGCAGAACATCCATCTGACCAAACATATTGTTTATCAATTTTTATGCCTCTTTCTTTCAAATTTGCAAAAAACATCTTGAAGCAGTGTTCTACATAATGAATTTCATGCTATTTATCATCACTTATATAAAAATGATATTCTTCCTTGATGAATTGTGATTCAAATGTTCTTTTAATACCATCCAAATCTAACCATGCATGTTGATAACACACATGTAACATAATAGTAATCTTCTGGTGCAGGTGCACCTAGGCAAAGAAGCAGTATCTAGGAGGTCAATATGAGATATTGTAATATTTTGTATCCAAAAGTTCTTTAATATGGATTGTTATGTCATGTGAGTCATTTGTAATGATAGGGAATCCATATGTAAATCAATTCTCATCAAAGTGTAAAAATGTTGTCTTAGATGTCCTACAAGTCTTGAAATTGGTCAATGGGTCAAATTTTTAAAGTAAGCCTATGGAAGGGAAAATAAATTTTATTTGGTCATTTATAGTCCATTTGGACATGGTTGTAATTTTTATGGATCCACATGGGGTCAAGAAGAGAAAATTGTAAAAGTGCATAAAAAGTTGCAAAAAGTGCAATGTTGCAAAATTACACTTTTGCAACATTTCCACCCAATGTTTTCAAAAGTTAGTTATGGGGTCATACCTATCAAAAAAAAAGGTATAAATATATTGTATTAGATGTTCCAAAAATGAAATAGAGGAAAGAGATAAAGTTTGAAGCACTTTTGAGCAATTTCATATTCTTGTTTTGTTGATTTCTTTGTAAATTAATTATTTCCAGGCCTTGTACAGACTTGTACGGGATGGAAACAATGTATCATAGGCATGATAAGTTAGATTTATGAGTTATCTTTCCTCTACAATTGGTTTGGTTCAATTTAATTGAAGCATGAAGGAGAAAAGTGGATTTTAGTCCAGGCAGGTATGAAACCCTCCATTTGTGATCTATCAACAAGGGTTTTAAGTTTTCTTGTGATTGCACCGATGGAAAAAGTATTTTTTTGCATATTTGGAAACTATATTCTTGTATCTTTCATTTTCAATTGGTTTTACATTGAATGATTATATATGGAGTGAGAAAATGGATGTCTAATCATGACAAACAGTTAATTTCTTGGGTTGTTTAGGACAGTAAAATGCATCGAGCAATACTGGGGGAGAACTATCAATTGAACCATTGGATCATTCCAAGTTTTAGATATGATTTAAAAAACCAATTTTGGCATAACTACACGGAAGTGATTGTAAATTTCACTTGTAGAATAGAAATGGTAAATAACAGAATGAAAGATAGTAAATCTGTCATGGCAGTGGATAGCAAGTGTTATGATGACCATGTTTTACTAAGGTGCATTGTTTGCAGGGATATTATGAGTTGTGAAGGTTGATGGATTATGTAATTAGTACTAATAATTGTGTGCAATCAATAATTAAAGAGATTTAATGCATTTGGTATTGCCTTAGGCTGTGAATGTTGGATCAAATTGTTGTAACTAAGTGCGTGTAGATGTGGACAGCAATGAATCAAAGGTTTGCAATGTATTGAAATGTTAGGTGAAGTGTGTGAAGGCCTTATTGGAAGGTATATCCTATGTGGAATAGAAGGGCATAGATACCTTACGGAACATTATTTGATTATTATTTTGATATTGAATCCTAAGGAAAGGACAGAGAATGGAAGTTGATTGATTGCTAAAGTATAATGGAATATGCCTCTAATGTTTTGTCAATATGATTAAATGATGGTTGGATTAGATGGATCCTAGAAGGATTTATGGTTTTCCATGATGCTCTGAATCAGATTGCTATCAGAGCTAGAAGCTCCTGAGTGTGTGAAAGGTTGCAACTCACACTAGGACCTAGCCCATGAAAGTTTGTTTATTTGGTTTTGCTAATAAAACTATGGTTGCAGGTACCTATCCAATAGATGCAAGTAGGTAGACATGAAGGTATTTCATGGGGACATAGGAGATGGTCCTGGGCCAAGGACTGGTCGAGTGGTTTTCCAAGATACTAGAGAGAGAGGAAAGGAGGAGAAATCCTAGGTGAGGCAAATAGTTTGCAAATTTGTAGCAGCAAGAGAAGGTGGATTTCTGACTGATGGTACCTTGGGAGTTGTAGCCATAGATGCTCCACTGACAGGGGCACTAGAGAAGAAGGTGACAAGGGCAGTCATGTGTCCTTGAAGGAAAATATTGTAAGGGGTAAAAGAAGTATGGAGAGGAAAGGTTGATGGTGATTTATAAAATAATTTTTGCAGGTCATACACACATTTCCAAGAGACTTGGAAACCTTTCAATCTTGGCAGTATGGTATAGGTACACCTACGTAAAGGAGCAGTATCCAGGAGGTCAATATGAGATATTGTAATATTTTGTATCCAAAATTTCATTAACATGGATTTTTATGTCTTGTGAGTCATTTTTAATGATGGAAAATCTATTTGTAAATTAATTGTCATCAAAGTGTAAAAATGTTGTCTTATATGTCCTAGAAGTCTTGATATTGGTCAATGGGTCAAATCTTGAAATTCAACCTATGTAAGGGAAAATAAAATGTATTTGGTAATTTATAGTCCATTTGGACATGGTCATAATGTTTCTGGATTCACATGGGGTCAAGAAGAGCAAATTATAAAACTGCATAAAAAGTTGCAAAAAGTGCAATGTTGCAAAATTGCACTTTTGCAAGATTTGCACCCAATGTTTTCAAAAGTAAGTTATGGGGTCATACATGTCAAAAAAAGGTATAAATATATTGTATTATATGTTCCAAACATGAAATAGAGGAAAGAGATAAAGTTTGAATCACTTTTGAGCGATTTCATATCCTTGTTTTATTGATTTCTCTGTAAATGTCTTATTTACAGGCCTTGTACGGTCTTGTACGACTTGGAAACAGTGTATCACAGGCATGATAAGTTAGGGTTATTAGTTATCTTTCCTCTACAAGTGGTTTGGTTCAATTTCATTGAGGCATGAAGGAGAAAAATGGATTTTAGTCCAGGCAGGTACGAAACCCTCCATTTGTGATCTGTCAGCAAGGGTTATAAGTTTTCTTGTGATTGCACCAATGGAAAAAGTATTTGTTTGCATATTTGGAAACTAGATTATTGTATCTTTTATTTACAATCAGTTTTAAATTTAATGATCATATATGGAGTGAGAAAATGGATGTCTAATCATGTCAAACAATTATTTTTCTGGGTTGTTTAGAATAGTAAAATGCATTTCAGTACGGGGAAGAACTATCAATTGAACTGTTGGATCTTTCCAAGTTTTATATATGATTTAAAAAACCTAGTTTTGCACAACTACACTGAAGTGATTGTAAATTTGACTTGTAGAACATAAATGGTGAATAACAGAATGAAAGATAGTAAATCTGTCATGACAGTGGACAACAAGTGTTATGATGACCATCTTTTACTAAGCCACATTGTTTGCAGGGATATTATGAGTTGTGAAGGTTGATGGATTATGTAATTAGGACTAATAATTGTGCACAATCAATAAACAAAGATATTTAATGAATTTTTTATTGCCTTGGTCTGTCAATATTGGATCAAATTGTTGTAACTAAGTGTGTGTAGATGTGGACAACAATGAATCAAAGGTTGATTGGTAAGAGTTTGAAATGTATTGAAATGTTAGGTGAAGTGTGTGAAGGCCTTATTGGAAGTTATATCCTATGTGGAATAGAAAGGCATAGATACCTTAAGGAACATTGTCTAATTATTGTTTTGATATTGAATCCTAGGGAAAGGATAGAGAATGGAAGTTGATTGATTGTTGAAGTATAATGGAATACATGCCTCTAATGTGTTGTCAATATGATGAAATTAAGGTTGGATTAGATGGATCCTAGAAGGATTGATGGTTTTCCATGATTCTCTACATCATCTTCTATGAAAAATAGTATTCTTATTGAATTGCCATTTGATGAACAAAGGAATAGTTTTCTGCAAAATCAACAACTGATAGAATAGTTCTTGTTAGATAGTTGAGAGGGTGGTGAATCAGTTAGTTCTAGTTATCCTAAAGTCCCAAATACTCTCATATGTACATATAACAACAATTTCAAACATATAAATCAGCTCGGTGAAATATAAAATGTGATCTCAAACTCATCTACCGGGTAGCAGTAAAACAAATATTGTGATTACTGATCAATGCAAATAAAGTAATGTGTAAAGAAAAATAAAAATCCCACACATCCACACACATTTAAATATATATTTTTAACATGGAAATAGTGCTAAGAGAAAAACCACTTCAGACCGGTAACCTAAAACAATCCACTCTTCTGAAGTGAGCTCAATTAAGAGCCAACTCTATTAAAGGTTATAATGCACACTGTTAGGTGTGACCTGGTTAGAGTATTTATCACTAACAGTTCTCCCTTGACCAATCATTCATTATGGGGTCAACAAGAAAACAATAAACATTCATTGAATGTCATAAGAAAAATATTGTTAAGTCCCACTGAGTTAAGAGATTTATCTATAACAATGGTTAAACTAATACAGTAATGATCTAACTCAAATACAACTCTATTTGCAAATTTTCAGATCTATGCTAAGAATAATAATACTTCTAATCAATATTCACTTTAGTTCCTCTTATTCTTCATACTTTGTTTTGCTCGGTAAATTCTCTTTATCTGTCGCTTGGTGATGCCTACAGAAATGCTTAGCTCTATCTTCAACCAGTTTGATCATTCATGCATGAAGTTAATCTCTTCAATAATATGCATGTGTGCGCATCTTATTCATAATGAATCTCTTATCTCTTATATAGACATCACAAATCATTTAATCTACATCCTTAGATTTTGTTTCTTAATCTCCATTATTGATTTTTCCACTTCAACCTCCCTCGACAGTTGTGTCAAAAATATGTTTAAATCTCCTTCGTCTGATAATCTTGAATTATCATAGTTGTTTGATCAACATAAAAGATATTATCAATTACCTCGAAATGATAAAAAATTTTCCAACTCATCATTTAGTTAGCCTTTACTTTATTTACTCAGTCAATACCATGATGCATCGATGATACCTAGCTCAGTTAACACTAAACTTGATATACACTATGTTTTCCCGGTGTCTACTGTTCTGACTCGGTGTATACATAATTCATCAATTAATGATCACATAAACTTTGTTTATTCCATAGCTTCAATCCATAATAGATGTTTGTATCCATGATGATAATTAAAAAAATTTGACATCAATGACAATACATTAACATATTATTGTCTATCATCGCATTTGTAACTTGGTTGATCGTCAAATCAATTACTTTAAACATACAATCAATTGTAGTTCATCAATCTCTCCCTTTGGCATTGATGGCAATACAATATGAAAATGTCATAGAATACCAAACTTCAGTTCTACAACTATATGAAAAATGTTGTAGCTCTCCCTAGCTTGTACATATAACATTTTTAATCACTACAAATCAATTAAACTCACCATGCAAACTCTCCCTACAAGTTTGACTCTTCTTTTCTTGACTCTTCTCTCTCTGTAGATAGATATGTCATTTTTCTTCTCTCTCATTATCTGTAGAATCTTCTCTCCCTTTAATGGATAGATATATCATTTATCTCCCTTTATCTTTTCTCCTTTTCTCCCTTGTAGTGGATAGATATTTCATTGAATATTCTCTCCCTTTGACAACAATGCCAAAAAGAAAATATATAGCTCTTTAGTAGCCAAAAATATCTCTGGTTTTCTGTTTAGATCAGGTACCTTGAATGTACTACTATGAAATGTTGGTCTAGTTCTCATTTTACATCAACATGATTAATATTCTGATAAAATGTAGGTTGTTGCAACCTCCTAGTGAGCTTAGTGACTGATAGACAAGGAACGGACCCCTAGTTTATTCCTCAAGTACTCAAATGTATCCTTTGGTAAGGGTATAGTGAATATGTCAGCTAGTTGTTCTTTTGATTGTACATATTCCAATGTCACTTGTTTTTCTTGTACTTGTTCCCTCAAGTAGTGATACTTTATAGATATATGTTTTGTTTTTTAATGTATCATAGGGTTCTTAGAAATTTTAATTGCACTAGTATTATCACAATAAATTATCAATGGGTAGGTGATATCTTCATTAATTCCTTTTAAAATTTGTTTTATCCATGCAATGTTCAAACAATTTGCAGCAACAGAAACATATTATGCTTCTGCAGTTGACTGAGATATGCATCCTTGTTTCTTACTGATCCAAGTAACTAATCTTTCTTGCATAAAGAATTTTCCATCAGTAGTGCTATTTCTATCATCAATGTTCCTATCGCAATCAACATCTATGTAAACTTTTAGTTCAAACTTGCCTTCTTTCTTGTACCACAATCCATAATCTTCAGTGTTCTTCAAGTATTTAAAAATTC
The DNA here is from genome assembly GCA_018584345.1 of Thuja plicata. Taxonomy (NCBI): domain Eukaryota; kingdom Viridiplantae; phylum Streptophyta; class Pinopsida; order Cupressales; family Cupressaceae; genus Thuja; species Thuja plicata. Next base: position 1,674,680 of record MU223823.1, on the reverse strand, counting down.
TCTTTACAACAGTCATGTGTGATTCTTTAGGATTAGCAGAGAATCTTTCTACAATTCTAACTGTGTGTGCAATATCTGGTCTTGTGTGTACAACATACATCAATTTTCCAATCATTGATCTAAACAGTGTTTGATTACCTCAGTTGTCTTATCATCTTTTGTCAATTTGCATCTTGTGACCATAGGTGTATCAACTAGTTTTGAATCTTCCATTCTGAATCTCTTTAGTACTTCCTTGATGTACTTTGATTGAGTAATGTATATGCCTTCATCCTATTGTAAAATTTGTAAGCCAACAAAAATTTTATCTCTCCAAACATTGACATTTCAAATTCTTTTATCATTTCAACAGAAAATTATTTGCATAAGTTATCATTTCCTCCACATATAATGTCGTCAACAAAAATTTCAGCAATTAGAATCTTATCATCGGTTCCTCCTTTCAAGTACAATTTGTTGTTATCACTTGTTCTAAAAAATCCAATACTAATAAGATAGGAGTGTAGTCTTTCATACCATGCTCTCGGTGTTTGTTTCAGTCCATACAAATACTTGTGCAACTTACATACCATGTTTTTCTGATTAGGATCAACAAAACCTTCAGGTTGTTCAATGTATACCTCTTCTTCCAATATCTCATTCACAAATGTAGATTTAACATCCATCTAATATTATTTAAATTATTTGTTAGCAACATAATCAAGAAATATTCCAACTCCTCTATTTGATCTTAAACATTTCAGTTCTTTACCACTTTATTTTTCCATTTTAGCTTTGTACCATTTGAACATCTTAAATGCTTCAGGTTTTTCTTTTAAGAACATGATAGACACCATTCTAGAATATTCATCAAAAAATAAAAAAAAGTATCTATCCCCATAATAACTATGTGTTCTCATAGGTCCACACAAGTCAGTATGAACCAGTTCCAAAATATCATTAGATGAAAAAGTTTTGCTCTTAAAAACTAGATTTTGACAATTTTCCCATTTGACAATTTTTGCAAATGATATTGTTAGGTTTACATATGCTCGGTAAGCCTCTTACTTTCCTTTTCTCACTAATATTAACCATGTTGTCAAAATTCACATGACATAACCTCTTATGCCACAACTACACATCTTCATTTCTATCCATCAAACAAGAAGTTTCAGCAGTGTCAAGATAGAATAGATTACCTTTTGATTGTTCTCCAATGCCGATCAACTTCCCTATTTCATCATAGATTTTAGTGTTTTTGTTCTCAAATGCAACTCGGTGACCTTTTTTATTTAACTGTGAAACACTCAATATATTATAATTAAGTCCTTTCACCTAATATGCATTCTCACATTTGAACATATTGTTTAGAAATATAGTCCCTTTTTCTTACACTAGACAAGGTGTATCATTTCCCATTCTAACAGATCCACAATTATAATTCTCAATAAACTCAAATTTTTCTTTATCTCCAGTCATATGATGAGTACATCCACTATTAATAACCCAAATATCATTCTTTCTAACTTTATAAATAAGTGTTGTTTCAACATACCTTTCATCTTTTTTTGAATCTTCTTTCAAAGCTATAAATACTGTCTCAATATCTTCATCAGTGTCAGTTTCATTGTCAGTGTCAGTGTCGGTGTTGGTGTTAGTGTCGGTATCAGTTTCGGTGTCAATGTCAGTGTCGGTGTCAGTTTCGGTGTCGGTGTCAGTGTCGGTGTCGGTGTCGGTGTCGGTGTCGATGTCGGTGTCGGTGTAAGTGTCGGTGTCAATGTCGGTGTCGATGTCTATGTCGATGTCTTTATCTTCATCTTCAACAAGGTAACATTCCTTCTTTCCTCTATCTTTGTAATCTCTTTTACTCCTTCTATCATACTGTCAGTTTCTTCTATAGTCTTGATCATCCTTTCTGTCATTAGATCTTTCATTGTTTCTTTCATCATTTTTTCTGTTAGGGCATCTGGCAGAAAAGTGTCCAATTTCTTTACAATTAAAGTATACCAAAGGTAGCTTACCTTTATATCTTCCTTTACCTTTGTGCAATATTATAGTCATTAATGCTTCAAATTCATCAAGTTTTCTCTCATCACTGTCACTTTCACTATCATTTCTTATCATGTGTTTGTTACTAGATTTACTAATTTTCAGAGATGACATAAATGCATATTCAATAGTAGGAACAACAGTGTTCTCAAAAATTTTCAGCTCAAATGAAATTAGTCTATCGACTAGACTATCAATTTTAATATTATTTCCAGTTGCTTCTCTCATTTCATGTATTGTAGAGACTCTAATAGCATAAATAGGCAATAAAGTTCTGAGAATATTACTTACAATGGTCTCTTCATCAATAATTCCACCTGCTCTATGAATAGCATTCATAACCTCCTGATTCAGTTACTGTACTGTGATATGTTTTCTCCTTATTTCATTCTCATGTCATCAAAATTTTCTCTGAGACTTTCATCTTTAGCTCTTAGCACATTTACATCTCCTCCATGAACTAGTGTAAGTTGGTCCCACATCTTCTTGGTTGATGTACATGTCTTGACAACCTCAATTTCAGCATTAGATAATGAAGAAGCAAGCTCTATCATCATAGTATTGTGTTCATGCCTTTCTCTCAGCTGATCAGCAGTCAAAGGTCCAATAGGTAAGGTAAACTCAGTATCCAAGTACTGTGTGATATTATTTCCAATCACTGATAAATATAGTCTCATTATTCTCTTCCATGTTGAGAAGTTGTCCCTGTTCATCTTAGGCACATCTTTCTTATACATCTTGTGTTCTTTAGGTTAAGTCCATTAAAAATTTCCTTCTAATAATTGTATGCTCTGATACCAATTATTAGATAACTGAGGGGGGGTGAATCAGTTAGTTCTAGTTATTTTACTATCCCAAATACTCCCAGATGTATATAACAACAATTTCAAACATATAAATGTTGGTATAATGGAAGGGTGTGTACTAAGAGGGAAGGGGTGAATCAATACCCTTAAAAAATTTATCAATTATCCCTAGTACTCATAGCTTGCATTATTGAGCATTGATTTTTTTCTACCTCGTGCATGGAATATCATAACATAAATGTAAATGCATGTAAACAAGTGTAGAAACATTCATGAAACTTAGTTACACATGACAAAATAATTGATAATGTAGAAAATCCCTATTCGAAGGTGAAAAATATGGTGGGGATGAAACCCACAAAGCTTCACTATCTGCAGAATGGAAGGTGTGGGTTAAGGATACAATATGTGATCACTTCTGATGATCTTACCCTATTAGGATTAACATGTTAGACTTGTTAAATCTACTCAGTTAAGAGATTTTAAAAACACAATGTATGTGTGCACTGAGTTAAGAGATTTATAATAAGACTGTTAAGTCCACCTTCTTGAAGGATTTCTTCTATTTTCTACAATTTTTAGAGATTAGAAAAAAATACTTATGACCTAATAGCTTGCAATCTTGAATTTCTTATTATAGATCCATTAATTTCACAAGACATATGTATCACCTATTGTGATGGATAATACCTCTGTTCTTCTCGGTAGCCTTAAATCTAGTTCTTCATAACTGAATTCTTCTTTATCTGTTCTTCAGCATAAAAACCTCTGTCTGATCCATAGATGTCTTTCTTCGGCTACAATCATCATTGTCTTGATTGATTACTACATCTATTTATACAAGATTATGACCTAATTAGGTTTCACACTTTTCTTGATAACTCTAATGATCAAAGGTTTACAACTTGACCTTGATCTCCTAGTTTGCATGTATACAATCAGTTAAACTAATTAAATACATTACTTATTCTTTACTTGATCCTCAAGAAATGGTTTTCTAGCTAAGCATAAAGCTATTTATAAGACTAAAGTGCTTTAGCTGACGTGTATCTCAGATCTATTTTTCTCAGGAATAAAATTATTTCTCAGTAGACTGATCCTCGGTATACTCCATAGATTGTGCTTGGTGATGTCTCTATAAGACTGTGCTCAGTTTACTCTATAGACATTCTTCCTTAGGTTACACTGTAAACTATTTGTCAGTGTACACTGACCAACAGTCCAAAACTCTTTCCTTGTATATTAATGATAACTTCTGATCCTTTAAGGACTATCAATCTCCCCCTTTGGCATTAGTATCAAAAATTGATATGTACAGTGTATACATTTAAATGAGTCCCCTATGTGCATGCCTCGGTATAAGGTACATTTTTTCCTTGGTACATTTTCTCCTTTTGCATTATCCCCCTTTGGTACATTCATTTTCCCCCTTTTTTTAAATTAATGACAAAGATGTAGTTCTTACAGCTTGTCCAATATGTGTGAGTGGGATTTTTGGATGGCTGCCATCAACTTATCCCATTTCTCTTTGAGGTGTTCGAGGGTCATGTGCTTGAAATATATTCTTGCGGGCATGTCATAGATACACTGACATCTTTGGGGTGGTAATTAGAGTATTTTTTGAAGTCATGTGTTGTAGCAGCAATGTGAGATTCGGTAGTAACATAGCTTGGAGCTCAGTTACTTCATCTATTATTTTCCTCTCTTCCTTTTGAATTTCAAGTCTCAACTGTTTTGGTTCTACAATTTTCTCATATTGCAATTTGAATGCATTTGGATCAGTTGATAGACTTTGTGTACTAGCTTTCAGATCTTCATTTATTTTAGAAACCTTTTCACTATGCTCGGTAGTGTATTTCTCTAGTGTGCACAACTTTTGAACTAATTTAACTACTTCTGGTATAATTGGTTCTAGTGTAGTTACTAGCTCGAAATGTTTTACCTTGTTCTCTATCACTTACTAGCTAATTTTATCGGTTAGCTTCTACTGACACTTCTCCTCTTCACGTTCTTCAAATACCTTGTCAACTTCTACATTCTGTGATGTTATGGTCTCGGTCAAAACTGATAGTTGATCAAGGATTGGTGGATTTTGATCAATTTGAGTGTTAGGGACTATTTGCAATAGGATTTCCTTTGTAGTATCTAGGACTTGTGATTCTTTGTGCTCCTTCTTAAGTTTTTCCTGTATTGCCTTCCTTTTACATAGTTCTCCATACATAGTTAGTGACTCAGGATCCAGTGTCCTTGGATCATAGTTGGGTATGTCAATGATTTCTTCAAGTGTAACGGGGGCCTTATTCTTCTTTTTCTTCATTATGTTGTTGATAGTTGGGGAGTGAGGTATGATAGAAATTCCCTTCTATGTTTATGTTGATTTCGGTGATTGCCTGGGAGGTGTGGTGCCTTTGGTATGTTGCTCGGTATGAACCTTTTGCTCAGTTGTAGATGTCTCTACATCAACCTTGACTTTATCTGCAGCCTTGTTTGCCACTTCAGTGTTCTTGGTAGTGGCATCACTCGGTTCTTCCTCTCTACTTGTATCTTTCCTTTCCTTTGTTGTATCTTTATGCTCCCCATGTTCTTCACCTTTTTCCTCAAGTATGTTTGCATCAGGCTCGGGTGTTTTCTCCTTTGCTTCAATGATTATAATGATAGCTTGTATCAATAAAATCATGTTACCTAGTAAAATTACCTGTGCAACATCCATAGTGTTGTGTTCCTTTGTTTTCTTGGTGGCAATAGTTACATCTTCATCATTCTTGGGATCATCATCAGAATCAATATGAGTTATATCTTTTATAGTGATATATAGTATTTCTCCTAATGTTTGCAATATATGAGGTATGTCATCCATGGCCTTACTTTCCTCTATTGTCAAATCAATCAGATTGACATCCTCAGTGTCATTGATGAATATATGCTCAGGGATTGGTGTGGCCTCCTTCTCCTCATTGTGAGCTATCTTAGTTAGATCTAGTACCTGCTAGGGTGGATTGAATATTTGTGTCCAAATCTTATTTCTTTCTACATCAGTCTCTTCTAACCTATCTTGCAGTACTTTTTATGCTCTTGCCTTAGCCAAAAATTTCTTTGCATGCACCTGCATTGTTGATTTAATTTCTTCAACTGTTGACTCGGGCATGAAAGTAACTATGGATCTCTCCCTCATTTGTTTCTCTGTGTGCAAGGCATATGTCCACATGGCTGATATCTTATCATTTGGATCTTGTGGAATGTGACTTTTGAATTGTAGAGGAACCTACTTATATGCTACCATCATTTTAATGATAGCTTCCTCTAATTTATTATGGTCCTCGGTAGACATATGTACCCATTTTCTAATCTTATTATTTTCTATATTTCCTATATTGATGATTGACTGTGCAATTTCATCAATAGTCTTTGGAATTTTACCCTTTTGTGCCTGTATTCTCTATTCTCTTTCATCCTTTTCTGTATCTTCCTTATATTCTCTTCCTCTTAGATATCTCCTTCTATGTTTTGGTTTTGATTGCATGTTTGATGATGTATTCTTTCTTCTCATATAATTTTTCATCTTTCCTTTCTTCAAGGGTGGTGAGTCTACCTCTTTTGTTGTCTTGCTTCTTGTTCTTGAAGCAGTTGTCACATTGGTAACCTTTGTTTTCTTGATAGGTGGTGCATCTGATTTAGTAGACTATGAATCACTTATCTCTTTAGCTTCACTAACCAGTGACTAATCCTCGGTGATATCTACTGATTGTTCTAAGTCTTCATCATTTATCGATAGTTTCTTTTGAAGAGTGTTCATTATTTTCTTCTTCTTCCTATCAATCTTCTTCACTACTAAACCAATCTTTATTCTAGACTTGGATTCCTCATATGTTCCAAATATTTACAATTTTTTATCCACTGGCTCATTTAGTAGGGTATCTATAGCTGTTGCAGCTTGATCAATATCAATTTCATATTCTAGTGGTGGTAACCATGTTGTTCTCAGTTGTGCAGGTTTGATGAGTGTTGATTCGGTGTCAACTGCAAAACATATCTCATCTTTATATTTTTCCACTAGTTTTGCAGGGATTCTCATCCTCTTCTCCATCCTAGTCTTGAATGTGACAAAGTATCCATCCATTAAAGGTATGAAATTTTCTCCTAGTGACTTAATGAAATCACTAATCTGTGCATTGATTGGTCAGTTTGTGTCCCAAGTGACATTGCCGACTGAAGGAAAGAAGTTTTGCAAATAGAAGAATGTGCACATAAGGAGGGAAAAAAACTTACATGTGTTAGATCTGGCTAATCTAATTGTTCTCACATTCTCCTCCAGTTACTTCAGTAGCAGCTCAGATGTGTCTAGTTGTAGTCCCTTCTTCACAATTTTATATGTAGTGTCAATTGCTCCACATGCTATGGTGTTCATTCTGCTAGCTTGGGATATCTTGTATCCAAGTACACATGCACCAAATTTCATCTCAGGGTTGATGATTGTATTGATTTTTAAACCTCTGTCGTACCATTCGGCTCCTTTTAAATTTTCAATCTCGGGGCATGAAGGATGCTTTAGGAATTTTTCCTTCTCAGTGATGGAGTAACCAGTCACTACATGAATCACATCTTTTGTGATCGGTTATGGTTCATCTAGTCACATTTTCCTATCATGTACTCGGCTAAGTATTATCCATATCCACTTAGTTTTAAACTCTTTCAGGAATAATAGGGCATTGGTTAACCCTTTCAATTCTATTTTCTTATACTCATCCTATAGGTTTCCATCCTTACATAGCTTCTGGTAAGATTCCTGAATCTCAAGGTCTCTGATCTCTGCAACCTTGCAATGAATGTATGCAGGAATATCTTCAACCAGAAAAACCCTTGGAGCAATACTTGAAAATGCTCCCTTGTCATCGGGTTGTGAAGCGACCTCAGGTAAAAACTTGTAATTTGGTTCTTCACAGGTTGAGTTCTTGGTTAAGGCTATCTTTTTGTCCTTTGCATTCTTGATCTTCATGACCCATGATGTGGATTCCATTGTTCAAAAAATTAGGGCTTCTCCATAAACAAACAATTAGCTCGGTGAGTCTAGATACTCACTTGATCTTTGATGTGGATTCTTAGAATCTGTCGGAGTGGTTTGAATCTACTAATGGTGGCTCTGCAATATTGTCGCTTCTTAGTTGCTCTTTTTTTCTCTGCTCTTGCTTGTAAACATTGGGTGAAAAAATGAGCTTTTGTCATCCCTTTTATAGACAATGTGCCCTAAGTGATGCATTAAATGATTCACCTACTTCTCGATTGATAAAATGTAGATGCTTGGTTAACACACTAAAGACTTCAGCTTGGTGAGTGTGTAATAATCGGTACAAAGTGTTAACTCAGTTGTCTCCTACATGTTTACTGACAATGCTTGGTACATAGAGTTCACTTGGTTATCTTTCACATGTTTACCGATGTGCAGTTTATGCTCGGTCCATATTAGCTGACCAGACTAGATTCATATTAACATAACAAGTAATACCATAGTGCATCTTCATTCATGCTTATTTGACATATTATCAATGAATGTTGGAACTAATGTAAAATATAGCCTTGTAGAGTGTAGTTTTGTACTTACTTTTTTTGCTTAGGTGGGGGTGGTTAAATCACCAAATCCATTGGATGAGGTATCACCTACTGTGGTGCTTGGTACAACATCATCTTTCCTTGAAGCTTTCCTCCGCATTTTATTTCTCATTCTCCTGATATCTTCAATAGTATTTCCATTTGAAAAAGTGCTTGACTCTATCACTCGGTCTTTGCAATCCTTTCTTAGGTGACCGACCTTATGACAGTGTAAGCATTTCATTCCAGAGTTAGTCTAGCTCCTTGATCTTCATATCTATTTCCTCATGCAATTTGTAGATATGTGTCCATATCTACCACATGTTGTGCAATTTACCTTTGTGTTGTAATCCCAAACATATGAGTTATCGACTCTTCTTGATTTATAAACATTTTCTTTCTCTTTAGGTTTCCATACTTTATTTTTTCTATTTCTTGCATTTATGAGATGTGTGGCCATGCATTTTTCAAGTAGGACAATATTTTTCCATGTAGGATTCCTTCTTTGGTTTGTTCACCTTAGATCTTTATTCATGTGCTTTGTGTCCATTATTTTTACATTTATAATAATTACCTATGAATGTAGAATTAAATTTAGGAATACCTTTAGCTTTTCTCCTACAAACATTTGATGTGTGGCCTGGTTTTCCACAGTGATTACATGAAAACTTCTTTTCTCTTGGATTTTTGTAGACATCCCTTTGATCAGCTTGGTTTGATGATTCTCCATGCTTGGTATTCCCTAAATTGGTATTGTTGTTGAGTCTTCTCTGTCCATTCAGAAATTCATCCATTCTTTTTGTGTTGTCTTCAGCTTTCCTAATCATATCATTATGTTGTTTCTGAATCTTTGCTTTATGCTTCATTTTCTCATTTTCTTCTTTTATTTCATCAATAACATCCAATTTTCCATTGAGTTCTATGTTCACTCAGTTGGCCTCATGACTCATAAGAAATAATTGATTGGTGATTTCAATGTGATGTTTAGTAAGTCTATGTATCTTAGATTCTTTCTCTTGTAATTTCTCGGTAATCTTTCTCCTATCATCAATAGCTAATGTTCTTTATTGTTCATCTTGTCTATCATTATTTATAACATCAATTTTTCTTACCATTTGTGTCTCTTGACTAATCTGCAGTACCTTCACTTGATGTTTCTTGATTTCATTTAGACTTTTAATGCTTCCTTCAGATGTGACAGATGTATTACTAGATGCAGATCCTGATGAATCAAATAAATCATGTATCTCTTCTTCATGATTGCCAGTTTCATTGTAGCGATATGCCATGAATTTTCTTCAGCCAATAACTCTTTCATCTTGTTCCTTGCTTCTTGTAGTGCTCAAATAAAATGTGTATCTCCAAATTATGATTCTCAATATTTTTGTCAAGATTATACCTTTCCATTGTATGATTGTTTCTCTCAAGTGATTAAAAATTTCCAAATAAGAGATCTTGCTCTGATACCAATTGTTTGAATGTTGGAAAGGTGTGTACTAAGAGGGGAGGGGTGAATCAGTACCCTTAAAAATTTTATCAATTATCCTTAGTACTTTGTTAGTAAACAGATTGTTCTTTTGAATTTAACTCTAAAATACCCATAATGCTTAAGAACAATTGAATACAACAGTTGGAAAATTGTTACTGAAAAACTAATTTCCCTCTGAATTTGAAGGTATAGCTCCCTTATATGAATTATTTTCACTAAATTTTGATCTTTCCTAGTCTAACATGGGTATGTTCTTAACCCAAGAATAGAAGAGGTAAACCAAGCTAAGCCTAGGTAGGAATTAGCTCAGGCAGGATGAATTCAACTCTAAATCTAGCCAACTTGAGATTTCATCAATCAGATTAACTCCCAAAACTAGTAATGCATGAAACTCTACTGAAAATGCAGATGTAAGACTAAATATTAATAATGAAATGCACATGAATCAATCTATATCACAAAAATGTTTCCCATCTCAGAATAACAACATATCTCCCCCTAACTTAACTGTATCAAATCATAATACAGAAATGTGGTTCAAATACAGATTGTAAATCTAACTTCAAAGAAACATTTGGATTCAATAGAAAGATTAATGAAATGCAATGGAACAGTTAAAGAAATGGTATTTAGACATACATGATTGACTCAGCAAAATTCTATCTTTCACACCAAAATTTAGTCGACCTTTGTATTGATTTTAGAAATAGTACATATAGAGTCCCAGATTGGGCTGTTACCAAAAAATGGGGTAACCAAAATGGTTCAACTTCCCCAAATAGAAATGATAACCAAAGGTTTATCCATTGTAACATCAATCAAAATTTAGTACAAAGAGAGAATCTATTTAAGCTTTAGTTTCATTCCCTTTGCCTAATTTAGCCCTATAGGCAGTGACAGCTATGATAACTTTGATGAGTTCCTCATGTCTGTTGACATGGACATTGGTGTATCGGATGAGCCACCTGGAATGCTTCTTTTCCAAACTCTTAATTGCATCTGTCTGATCCTTCAATTCTTCCATGGATTTATAAAAACATCCACTCAACTGCTGAAGCTCTGGCACTTTGTCCAAGTGGGTGGAAGATGGCTCTGAAAGCTTGTCTACATAATTAGAAAATGTTTTTTTCATATTGGCCAATCCTATAATTTCTTTGCCTTCCCCATTTGGTTACGATTTTGTGTGCAAACCTTGAAGAATCTTAAATTCTTTTCTCTGTTCTTCCTTGACCTTAACATCTACTTGCTGCAGCCCCATTTCGGCCTGGATGATCATTTTGATTTTGAACTCTAGACTTTGAAGCCACTCGATTAGAGGTTCATCTCCCTTTTGTAGAATCTTTTCTTTCAATGCCTCTTTGGTCTTCATCTTCACTGCTACACGGAGTGTCACTATACACTCCTAACACTTCACTCTCTCAAATGCGAGAGTTTGCAAATTCTTCTCAATGTTATTCCTTTCTATCTCCAATTTCAAGAGAACGTTACCCAACTGCTCGACGACTGCCACTCCTTCAAATTTGAGCCTCTTAATCCATCCCTTTTCGATCCATGTGAAGTACCTATCCTCCTGTAACTTGGCTATTATGGCTTGATTCTCCGCAGAATTGGGATCAAATGTGGTCTGAGTACTGGGAATACTACCAACTGGATTGAGGAGCTATTTGATGAAGTTAGTTAACTCAGCCACTTTTGCCTTCAAGTGCACCATGGCAGTCTTGAGCTCCTTGAGTTCTTCCTCTATCACCACATTAGTAGATTTCCACCAGTCCACTTTGGTGTCATGCGTAGCCAACCCCATATCAAATGACTGCAATTGAAAGTCTGAAGCAGTCATATCTTTGAATCTAACTTCCTTAATTGGCTTGGCTACTTCCATAGTGAAGTGCCCCATTTCTAGATCTCTGCCTAGTGTGGATAGTGTCTTCACTTTTTTATTCTTTACTGTAGCGGTATCGGGTTGCATGGCTTGAGCTAGGGTGTCTTTACTGGGAGCCCCTTCTTCCACTCTCTTTCTTTTGCACTCCAGAGTGTTCTCTATCTATGATTCGGCACTGGTGACCTTAGTGGAAAAGACCAACTCCTCTATAAATAGTTTCCTAATGACTGGAGGAGTAGACTTTGGCTTTGAATCGAATGGATTTACCAAGGTAGGAGAAGAGGACACCAATTTGGCTATTGAAGTGCCCTTCTTCTTTTTCCTGGCCTCTTCTTATGATTCTGTGGTTGAAGGAGTATCTTCACCCACATCTAATATGATATGGGACCCTCTCCTTGGAGATTTTTGGGTTGAAGTGTCATCCAGTACATCCACAGTGACTTCTTTAGCAGGCTGCTCTGGTTCAACATCTTTGGTACATTCCTCTATTGTTCCAATATTTGGAAGAAGACCTTCTCCACAAGTCTTCTTTGGTTGAGCTTCTTTTTTAGGAGGTTCATCACCTCCCTCAGCTAGTTGATATGAACCCTTGGTCATGGTTGGGAGTATCACCAAGGAAGTTGTTGCAATGTTGGAGGTGTCCTTCGCTGGGTTCCTTTGAGTAGGAGGCTTCCTTTCCAACCTCTTCCTTCTTCTTTCCATCCATTCAACCCACTGCTCTATTCCCTTATAAATACCACTTGTCATAGTCTGCAACTCACCGACAGCTTGATCTAACATAGGCTCGAAGCTGATGGAGAGGGGTTTGATCTTCTCAAGATATGTATCATCATACATGTTTTGGTCATCATCTACTAGCCCCTCAACTACGAGATTAACCTTGAACTTTTTGATTTGTTCAATGGTTAATCTGGCATAAAATCTATCTCTACTCTCTAGATCATCTCTACAATTATCCCAATACTCTTCAATTTCATCTACATGGTGGATATCTCAGCTCATTTGTAAGTAATCACAAGCATAATTAACTAGATCATACTGTGGCCTCAGAACATTGTAGGTTTCCAATGAGAACCTCTTGGAGAATGTCTTTAGAACATTCTTCATCTCAGACCGGGATGCACAACTGTAGGATCCGATAGTCATGGGGAAATCATAGCCCTTCTTTTTGGCATCATCATAGATCAAATTCACTTGAAGTGCTTTCCTCATCACCTCCACCAGCACAATCATATTCGTAGGATATCTGGGTAACTTCATGGGGAAGTCATCAAAACTTGCAAGATGAAGGTATGGGAAATCTACAAACTGAATAAAATAGCATCCAAATTGGCTAATAAAAGCCATGGCTTCGGGAGAGAATCTCCTCTCTAGATATCCTTGGAGTTCCCTACACAATCTCATTGCAAACGCATCATTAACCCAAAGATATTCTGCATAACTATTGTGCAATTACAAAGACGGGAAAAAATTTTAACTCTTAACATCATCAGGAAATTCCTCTAATCTAGGAAGCCCTGGCCAAATTTGAATTGTTGCTAGAATATACAAAAGGACTAAAGACATATAAAATTCATTCTGGTGCTTAGCTCTAGATCTAGGGCCTCCAAAAGGTTCTCACTTACCATAAGCACCCAATCAATGAAGTGGTGTTGGGAACAAATTACCTGAACTAAGAAGAAGTGATGGTCAACAAAATTGAGTGCCTCACTCTCACCTCTGCTCCTATGGAGTAGCACTAGAATTTCTATGATCTCAGGCTTCAGATTAGTGTTGTATAGTGTCTTGGGAAGCTTCCCTTTGGCACTCTGGGGTTCTTGAAACCATGCTTTCATTATCTCCTTCTTCCAAGTTGACTTTTTGGCAATATATTTAGTCACTACCAGACTATATGTTAGTTCTAAATTCTCAGCTTTCTCTGGGATGCAAAGCAAGTTCTGGACCGATTCTCTATCAATAAATAGAAACACTGTATCATTGGGCAAGAGGATTTTCTTGGTATCTAGTTTGTATCAAGCTATGCATTCCTAGATCAATTCTGGAGCTTGAACAACCACAAGAAAACCAGCGGCTTCAACTAGTCCGCTCTCCATCAATTTCATAGTGATGGGGTGCATCTGGTCCACTTTTAGTCTACTCTGAAAGTTTTGCATATCAAAGAAATTCAGAGACATATCTGAGATCTTAGGCCATTAAGAGGTAATGCCATTCATTCTATCAAATCCCATAAATCTAGATGCCATACTCAAATGATTTGATTCGGGAATGAAGAATATATTTTAAGAATGCAGGGGTAAAGAACAACCAGTATCAAATACTTTAGATTCAAACAATTTGTAAAACAAATAGTAGCTCTGTTGGCAACCTCCAACTGATCTTATAACTTTTGAATTCTTACCGTTTAACGACCGACTTCCCACGCCACACGAATGAAAAGACCTCAACATTAATGAAACAGTCTGTTATGAAGTAAAATGACTTTATTTGAATTAATTACTTTTCTCTTACGGGTCGTTAAGAAATGTATTTTCACTTTTAGTAACCGCAATGGTAACTTTTCTGAGGTAGTAGAAAATTACTTTTCCACTTCTCCTTTGGGTGGAGAAATGCTTTTGGAGTGCTCTCGATTCAAAAATCTGCCAAAGGGGAAATTTGGTCTGTCAGGGTGTCAAAATGGCGTGTGTTGATTTCATTTGCTTTCTTTATATCTTAGATTCTTTATGAGATAGATTCTTCCTCAAAATCACTTCATTTTAATGGCTTGGCAAAAAATGTACTCCATGGGTCAAAACTCACCTATTGGAGTAGTGGAGAAGCCATTTTCCACTTTTCCACCTTTAGACTTATTTCTTAGATTTCTTTCTATCTAATCATTCTTCTTGATTTGTAGAGGTGTAGTTCTCACACCATAGTCCTTCTAAGCTTAAGGGATCCATTTTAGATCTGAACCTCTAGCTGAGACATCACTTAGTAATCATCGGTGGAAGATGCACTTTGGTGATGCTTTTCCGCCGGTGGAGAAGCCTGAACTCAATTTTCCACCATCTGCAAAATGAAGAGTTATGGCTAAATACTTCAGCTGCATGTAAAATTGATGTTAGAAATCTCTAAACCATGGCCTTTACCAGATTGGGAACTTAACCTACCCAACAAAAACATGATCTCAAATGCAGATTCCCTCTGGTTCACAAAAGAGAAGTCAAATTTGGGAAATCTGGTAAAGGTATCTTAGCCTAAGGGAAAAGCTAGACGTAGACCCAGGACTCACATGAAGCTTTCAGAACCACTACTACACCTCAAACATCCACTTTTGTCAAAAGGTATGCAGAACAAAAGTGGGGCAACAGCTGGCTTTATCTGGGGACTTGGGCATTCACATGTCCAAGCAAGGAACTCAAGTCTCTGGTTTTGCAAGGCTCAATCAAAGGCAGCTCACAACAGAACTAAAGCAAGACACAAAAAGGAAAGCAGAAAGAAAACCTAACTAGGAAAACAAGAACGTGAACTAAATGTAACTATAGTATAATACAGGGGTTACCTATTTTCAATTTAGATCTAATAGAGTTTCAATTCCTAACCATTATATGTTAGGGGTAGTGCTTCACCATCTGGATATGCCAATTTAAATGAATTCTTGTCAAAAACTTAATGAATTTTGAAAGGTCCTTTTCACAACATTTTGAATTTTCCATGCATGCCTTTGGGTGCCCTGCGCTTGTCCCATAATAACACCATGTCTCCCTCCATGAATTTCTGGGGTCTGCTCTTTTTTTCAAATAAGTCCTTCACATGCATTTGATTTCGTGTGATATAATCAACCATTTTCTCCCTTTCTTCTTCTAGTTTGTTTAGGTACAGAATCCTCTTTTCTAAGCCATCCTCATATATGCCATCCTCTATTGTTGTCCTTATTTTGCAAGTAGCTAACTCTAATGGTAATGGGAGACTAGCTTCTGCCCCGTAAACAAGTTCAAAAGGAGATACACCAATGGCTCTTTTGGGAGTCACTCTATCCGCCTAGAGGGCTTCATAGATTTTCTTATGCCAAGTTCTTTGATTATCTGCCACGTGCTTTTTCATAATGTTTACCAAATCTTTATTGCTAGAATTAGATTTTCCATTCCCTTGAGGGAAGTAATCAGACGAATGACTGATCATGATGCCATACTCAAAGAAAAACTCAGTAATCTCTTGAGAGGAAAATTATGAGGCATTATCCATAACTAAATTAATAGGCACACCGAATCTTACCAAAATGTTTTCTTTGATAAACTCGCGTACTACTTCCAAATTAGTTCTCTTGGTTGCTTTTTCTTCCACCCATTTTGTGAAGTAATCAGTTGCAGTGATTATGTAGGTATGACCTACACTAGATGTGGGGTTTATAGGACCAACAAAATCAAGGCCACATTGCGGAAAAGGACCTTCAATTACCACTGGTCTCAAGGGTAGTGTTGCCAACTGTAGATTTCTGGTAAATATTTTGCATTTCTCACACCTTGCTACCCAATGGTATGCATCTCTAAACATTCCTGGCTAGTAATAACAGTGTCTTAAAATATTAAACACAATGACTAATGAGGAGAAGTGTCCCGTGCAAGCTTCATCATGAAACACCTTTAACAACTTCTCTTGTTGTTTTCTGTCGAAACACCGGAGGAAATTTCCATCTATAGATCTCTTGTACAATCTATCTTCCCAGATTACATATTTAGAAGCTTTTATTTTTAGGTCTCTTCTCTAGTTCAAATTTGACCCCTCAGGGCATTCACCATATGTCAAAAAATACATGATATTTTCAAACCAAGGGTCGTGCATACTTACTGCCAAAACTAAGTGTACAGCTTCTGGGTCTTCGTCTGTTCGATTCTCCACCATTGCCTTGCATATTACATTTCCTCTCACCAGCTTGGTGGGCTTGATCTCTATGTCATATTCTTGGGTTTTAGCTACCCATGCTCCTCTTTTATTACCTCCTACATTCTGTTGAGTCAATATACTTTTTACCGCAATATTAGGCACATACACCAGAGAGTGAGAGTGTAAAATGTAAAACCTAAAATTCTTCAAAGCCTTTACCACTGCAAATGCATGTTTTTTAGTCTGAGAGTATCTCAGCTCATGATTTTTCATAGGTGTGCTCATAAAAGAAATGGGAGCTTGAATCCCCTCTTCATTCTCTTGCATGAGAATGGTTGATAGAGTATGTTCAGAAGAGTAACAATATATTATGAAATCTTTCTTATAATTTGGGTGACATAACACGGAGGCATTGGCTATGGTGTTCTTTATTCTTTTGAAAGCTTGTTTACCGAGGTCATTCCACTTGAAACTTACATTTTTGTTCATCATGTCCACTATGCATTTGGTGATCTTAGAGAAATTTGGAACGAATCTCCTGAGAAATTTTACCTGACCGAAAAATGATTTCACTCCAATTTTGTTCACAGGTAAACTCAATTGTTGAATGGCTCTTACTCTATCTGGCTTAATCCTTATGCCTTCTTGGGAGACAATGTGACCCAAAAATTTCCCCTCAGTTACACAGGAAACTAACTTCTTAGGATTCAATGAAATCATGTCCTCCTGGCACCTTTGTAATACTCTCCTTAAGTCATTTATGTGATCTATTCTATTCCTAGAAAATATAGTAAGATCATCCAGGTACATACCAATGATTTTGTTCTTCATATCACTAAAGGAAAGGTACATGCCTCTTTGAAAGGTAGCCCCAGTGTTGATTATCCCAAATGGCATCTTGTCATATGTGAAGGTGCCCCATGGAGTAGTGAAAGTTGTTTTATGTTGGTCTACTTTCTTGACTTCAATCTGGTTATACCCTGAGAAGTCATCTAACATGGACATCATTTTGGCTCCAGCCACGATCTGCAAAAGATGATGCATATTGGGGAGTGTGTAATTTTCCTTCAAGGAGGATTGATTAAGGTTTCTGAAATCATTATAGATCCTTATTTCTCTGTTCTTCTTCCTCACTGGCACTATATTTTCTACCTAGGTAGAATGATGGATAGGGTATATGATCCTTGCTTTGAGTGTTTTATCAACTTCCCTAAATATAGCATCAGCAACTTTGGGGTTGTAATTCCTTTGTTTTTTTCTGAATGGAGTTGCCTTGGGTTTCAAAGGAATTTGGTGTTTCAATTTCCCGTTCATAAAAATTTTCAAATCTTCATAACTCCAAGAAAAAACATCTTGGTATTCTAGGAAGAGTTTCCTAGCCTCTTCCCTTTCATTTTTAGTGCAGCATTTCCCAATGTTGATCATCTTGGGATCCTTCTCGGTTCCTATATTAATCCCCTCATATTCACCAATGGTAGGACCTCTCTCAATTCTCTTCTTCTTAACGAAGGTGTCATTCCTATTGAAAAGCTTCTCAAGAGTGACCAAATGTGGGGGAATGATGTTACCTTATAACTGGATGACATTAGACTTATCTTTCTTTTTCTTGTGCTGATGGTCTCCTTTATTTTTGTTAGGAACTTATTTTTGGAAGCTACCACCACTTTCTAGGAAGATAAGGAGGTTCTGGTCATCTTTGAACACTTGCCAATCTTCTACATTATCCGACACTGATGGTCGATATACAATCTCCACTTGGTACTTCTTATCTTTGAATTCTAGGTGAGGGAGGAGTAACAAAGCTGACACGGCCAAGGAGTCTTCTTTGGATTTTAACTCTCTCGACATAGATTCAATAAAGAATGCATCCAATGCCTCTATTTCATCCCATACTTTGTTTTTGTAATTCTTTAGTTTGTGATTTTTTACAAAGTATTGATTCTTTACTTGACGCACAATCAGCTTAGCATCACCATGATCTCTCAAGATCTTCACACCTTTTCCCTTTGCAGAAATAATCCCTAATAGGAGGGCTTCATACTCGGTAGTATTGTTGGTGTTCCCGAACTCCAATTTGTAAGACATGAGTTCACATACTCTGTCTGGTGATATCAAGACCACACCTACACCAAATCCTGAAGATGCACAACTACCATCAAATTCAAGGCTCTAGATCTGTTGTGGTGTTTCTTCGGTGGAAAACTACTTTTCCTCTTCTCTAGGTTCCATTTCCTCATCGAGGTCACCAATAAATAGTATATAGTTACCGAATTCCAATTCTTGATACAGAATTTGGGCTTTAGGGTCGTCGGATTTCAATACTGTAAACTTAGCTTTCTCCTCTGGAACTAGTTTAATCTTTTTATTGCCCACTGGAATTAAATCTTGAGACCAATCCAACTTTATTTCCCCTCCAAGGTCTCTGAAAAAACTCATGCTTAACAATAAACCGTAACTAGTAGGTATATTAGCCACAAGGATTGTTAGCAACAACTTCTTCTTGGGGTGTGTCACCAAGGCCACTTGAGCATCTTTAATTTGACCAACCAGGGGTACTTGGTTGGAATCCATAAAATAACATCTACCATGGGCTTTAGTAAGAGTAAGTCCTAAAGCTTTAGCCACGGTTGAAGGCATTACATTATCTAAGGCTCCGGAGTCTATTATACAATTTCTCAACTTGCAACCATTAATATATAATGACACATAGAACAGGTCAGGCTTTTGGCCTGGGAAGGTGGCCAAAATAGAAGGTTCTCCTTGCTTATTTGGCTCTACAAATATAGACTCATTTTCTATAGTAGTCATGACACTTTGATTTAACTCTGGATTCCCTTCTTTGCAGTAGTCTTCTAGCTTTTTCAATTCTATGGGATTAGACTTAAGGTAGTTTATAGGGGAAATCTAAATTCTAGAATCTCTACAGAATTGAATAATTTCAAAAGAGCTTTGCTTCTTACCTGGTTGCAGAGCTCTCACTTCTTGATTGGCTTCCTTGGAATAAGAGGTAGATGCCTCACTATCTTTAAGTGGAGGGGTTGAAAAAGGGATTTTATCCTTTTGACTCCAGGTCAAGACTATATAAGAGGTCCTGTCTATGGTAGCATAACATGTTGTTTTTTTATATGAGTCCGATTCATACTCTAAATATAAGTTTTTAGAGTCACCATGCGAGTATGAATCTGGTTCAACTCTGGACCCTCCAACATTCCACTCATCAGTTTGATGCATTTTCCAAGCATGAGCTACATCAGGGCAGCTCTCTCCATCATGATCGGTAGTTAGGTGGAAGGCACACATGTTTCCTTTTTTATGGGGAGCTTTGATAGCTAGCCTCTATGGTGGAGCAGTTAATTGTAACACCTTTCCATCATCATTCCTCCCCTCGTTATTTATTCGAGGCTGATCCTGAAAGTTTTTCTGGTAGGGATTATTAAATCTGGGGAGTTGCCTCTTGAAGGCGATGAATTCATTGGATAATTTTTGAATCATCTCATTTGATGATGTAGTATTTCTACTACTGGTCCTAGATTATATCTCACTTTTCCATTTCCTGGATGAGATCATATGGTCCTCAAGTTCTACAACAGTTCTTTGTGTGGCATCCAAATCTACAGGGTTCACCCTTCTTAGATCATAATTGATATCCGGCAGCATAGCACTTATGAAGAATGTTTTCAAATTTCCCACCGTAGGCCTGTCAGCTGCTGGAATATGATTTACAAGCTTGTTGAATTTAGCTATAAAATCCCTCATACTGATAGAGGGTTCTTTCTTGATGGAATTTAATTGCGTCAATAGGGCATGCTCATCTTCCATAGTTTTAAACCTTCTTTAAAAGGCAGTTCTCATGGAATCCCAATCTATGATAGAAGAATTAGGTAAATGCTGAAACCAATTGGAAGCACCTTCAACGAGGGTCTCAACAAATAATCTGACGGCTACATCCTCCTCTCATACTGCTAGGATATTGACTGAAGCAAAGAATGTGGCAATGTGCTCATCTGTAGATACTTTCCCGTCTCCAAAAAATTTGGGAAAGTTCTTTCTAGAACCTTAAGGGAAAGTATTATATGTTGTTAATTGTAGAGGTCCGACTGTGGCAGCCCAAGGAAGTGCCATAGCTACTTGGGGTAGATAGGGTGTTAAATTGATAATAGGAGGGGCAACTACACTGTGTAAAGTTAATACTTGGCAAGTGGTGGACAACTAAGTAGTTTTTTTAGGAGGTGAAGAAGGTCTACTTTGGCTCCTTATAGTTCTATTTCCTCAGCGAGCTATTTCTAAAAGGGCAAAGTTAATATCTGCAAGTCTCTCAAAGACTGGATTTGTGTTACCTTCTTTCCTTGTACTCCTGAGAAATCTTTTAGACTCCATATGTTTAACTAATTATGTATCCTAGCTTCATGATATGCTCAACATTGTACCCTTCTTAAATTTCTCCTCTGGATGGCTTCTTCAAGTGCCTCTGTTCTAACTTCTTCTTTCTCTAGCACTTGACTGGCATTTCTATAATGTTTGGTGCTTTTTCTATACCTCCAGACAAAAGTATTTAGTGAGGAAATGAGATCCTCTTGATCGTATTGGAATCCCAGATTTGGTTGGAGCACAGGAATTATGTTTTCATGGGGAACAATCTTTCTCCATGATATGCTTCTGGTATAACGACTGTTCTTCCCTAGTAGAGTCGCCAAAAATCTGTTAGTAAACAGATTGGTCTTTTGAATTTAACTCTAAAATACCCAAAATACTTAAGAACAATTGAATACAGTAGTTGGGAAATTGTTATTGAAAAACCAATTTCCCTCTGAATTTGAAGGTACAGCTCCCTTATATGAATGATTTTTAGTGAATTTTGATCTTTCCTAGTCTAACAAGGGTATGTTCTTAACCCAAGAATAGAAGAGGTAAACCAAGATAAGCCTAGGCAAGAAATAGCTCAAGTAGGATGAATTCAACTCTAAATCTAGCCAACTCTAAGATTTCATCAATCAGATTAACTCCCAAAACTAGTAATGCATGAACTTCTACTGAAAATGCAGATGCGAGACTAAATATTAATAATGAAATGCACATGAATCAATCTATATCACAGAAATGTTTCCAAACTCATAATAACAATAGATCTCCCCCTAACTTAACTATATCAAATCATAATACATAAATGTGGTTTGAATACAGATTGTAAATCTAACTTCAAAGAAACACTCGGATTCAATAGAAAGATTAATGAAATGCAATGGAACATTTAAAGAAATGGTATTCAGACATACATGATTGACTCAGAAAAATTCTATCTTTCACACCAAAATTTAGCCGACCTTTGTATTTATTTTGGAAATGGTACATATAGAGTCCTAGATTGGGCCGTTATAAAAAAAGTGGGATAACCGAAACGATTCAACTTCCCCAACTACAAATGATAACCAAAATTTTATCCGTTACAACATCGATCAAAATTTAGTACAAAGAGAGAATCTATTTAAGCTTTAGTTTCATTATGTTTGCCTAATTTATCCTTATAGGCAGTGACAGCTATGATAACTTTGATGAGTTCCTCATGTCTGTTGACGTGGACATTGGTGTATCATATGAGCCACCTAGAATGGTCCTTGGCCAGACTCTTAATTTCATCTGTCTGATCCTTCAATTCTTCCATGGCTTTATAAATACATCCTCTCAACTACTAAAGCTCTAGCACTTTGTCCAAGTGGGTGGAAGATGGCTCTAACAGCATGTCTACATAGTTAGAAAATGATTTTAGCATATTGGCCAATCCTATGATTTCTTTACCTTCCCCACTTGTCTGCGATTCTGTGTGCAAACCTTGAAGAAACTTAAAGTCTTTTCTCTGTTCTTCCTTGACATTAACATTTACTTGTTGTAGCCCCGTTTTGGCCTTGATGATCATTCTTATTTTGAACTCTAGACTTTTAAGCCACTCGATTAGAGGTTCATCTCCCTTTTTGTAGAATCTTGGCTTTCAATGCCTCTTTGGTCTTCATCTTCACTGCTACATGGAGTGTCACTATACACTCCTGAAACTTCACTCTCTCAGATGTGAGAGTTTGCAAATTCTTCTCAATGTTATTCCTTTCTGTCTCCAATCTCAAGAGAACGTTACCCAACTGCTCAATGACTTCCACTCCTTAAGATTTGAGCCACTCAATCCATCACTTGCTGATCTGCATGAAGTGCCTATCCTCCTAAAACTTGGCTATTATGGCTTGATTCTCTGTGGCATTGGGATCAAATGTGGTCTGAGTACTAGGAATAGTAGCAACGTGAGTGAGGAGCTATCTGATGAAGTTAGTTAACTCAGCCATTTCTACCTTCAAGTGCACCTTGGCAGTCTTGAGCTCCTCGAGTTCTTCCTCTATCACCACATTAGTATATTTCCACCAATCCACTTTGGTGTCATGCCTAGCCAACCCCATATCAAATGACTGCAACTGAAAGTCTGAAGCAGTCATATCTTTGAATCTACTTTCCTTAATTGGCTTGGCCAGTTCCATAGTGAAGTGCCCCATTTTTGGATCTCTTCCTAGTGTGGACAGTGTCTTCACTTTTTTAGTCTTTACTATAGCGGCACCGGGTTGCATGGCTCGAGCTAGAGTGTCTTTACCAAGATCCCCTTCTTCAACTCTCTTTCCTTTGCACTCTAGAGTGTTCTCTATCCATGATTCAGCATTGTTGACCTTAGTGGCAGAGATGAACTCCTCTATAAATATTTTCCTAATGACTAGAGGAGTAAAATTTGGCTTTGAAGTGAATGGATTTACCAAGGTAGGAGAAGAGGACACCAATTTGGATGTTGAAGCACCCTTCTATTTTTTCTTGACCTCTTCTTCTTATTCTGTGGTTGAAGGAGTATCTTCACCCACTTCTACTATGATAGGGGACCCTCTCCTTGGAGATTTTTGGGTTGAAGTGTCAGCCAGTACATCCACAGTGATTGCTTTAGTAGGCTACTCTAGTTCTGCATCTTTGATAGGTTCCTCTGTTGTTCCAATATTTGGAAGTGAACCTTCTCCACAAGTCTTATCTGGTTGAGCTTCTTTTTCAGGAGGTTCATCACCTCCCCCAGTTGGTTGAGATGAATCCTTGGTCATGGTTGGGAGTATCACCAAGGAAGTTTTTGCAATGTTGGAGGTGTCCTTCGTCGGGGTCCTTTGAGTAGGAGGCTTCCTTTCCAACCTCTTCCTTCTTCCTATCGTCCATTCAACCCACTACTCTATTCTCTTATAAATACCACTCATCAGAGTCTACAAGTCACCGATGGCTTGATCTAACATGGGCTCAAAGCTGATGGAGAGGGGTTTGATCTTCTCAAGATACGTATCATCATACATGTACTGGCCATCATCTACTAGCCCCTCAACTGCGAGATTGACCTTGAACTTTTTGATTTTTTCAATGGTTAATCTGGCATAAAATCTATCTCTACTCTCCAGATCATCTCTACAATTAGCCTAATAGTCTTCAATTTCATCTACATGGTGGATAGCTCAGCTCATTTGCAAGTAATCATGAGCATATTTAACCATATCATGTTGTGGCCTCAAAACATCATAGGTTTCCAATGAGAACCTCTTGGAGAATGTCTTTAGAACATTCTTCACCTCAGACCAAGATGCACAACTGTAGGCTCTGATAGTCATGGGGAAATCATAGCCCTTCTTTCTAGCATCAGCACAGATCAAATTCACTTGAAGCGCTTGCCTCATCACCTCCACCAGCACAATCATATCCGCAGGATATCTGGGTAACTTCAAGCGGAAGTCATTGAAACTTGCAAGATGAAGGTATGAGAAATCTCTGAACTGAATAAAATAGCATCCAAATTGGCTGATAAAAGCCATGGGTTTGAGAGAGAATCTCCTCTCTAGACAGCCTTGGATCTCCCTACACAATCTCATTGTAAACGCATCATTAACACAAAGATATTCTGCATAACTATTGTACAATTGCAAAGAGGGGACAAATTTGTAACTCTTAACATCATCAGGAAATTCCTCTAATCTAGGAAGCCCTGGCTAAATTTGAATTGTTGCTAGAATATACAAAAGGACTGAAGACATATAAAATTCATTCTGGCACTTAGCTCTATCTAGGGCCTCTGAAAGGTTCTCACTTACCATAAGGGCCCAATCAATGAAGTTATGTTGGGAACAGATTAATTGAACCAGGAAGAAGTGATGGTCAACAAAATTGAGTGCCTCACTCTCACCTCTGATCCTGTGGAGTAGCACCAGAATTTCTATGATCTCAGGCTTTAGATTAGTGATGTATATTGTCTTGGGCAGTTTCCCTTTAGCACTCCTGGGTTCTTCAAACCATGCTTTTATTATCTCCTTCTTCCAAGTTGACTTTTTGGCGATATATTTAGTCACTGCCTGACTATATGTCATTTCTGAATACTCAGCTTGCTCTGGGATACAAAGTGAGTTCTGGACTGATTCTCTATCAATACATAGCAACACTATAGCATTGGGAAAGATTATTTTCTTGGTATCTAGGTTGTGTCATGCTATGCATTCCCAAATCAATTCTAGAGCTTGAACATATCTGATATCTTACGTCATTCAGAGGTAATGTCGTTCATTCCATTGAATCCCATAAATCTGGATGCCATACTCAAATGATTTGATTTAGGAATGAAGAATATCTTTTAAGAATGCAGGGGTAAAGAACAACCAGTATCAAATGCTTCAGATTCAAACAATTTGTTAAACAAACAGTAGCTCTGTTGGCAACCTCCAACTGATCGTATAACTTTTGAATTCTTACAGTTTAATAGCTGACTTCCTGCACCACATGAATGAAAAGACCTCAAGATTAATGAAATAGTCCGTTATGAAGTAAAATAGATTTATTTGAATTAATTACTTTTCTCTTACGTGCCGTTAAGAAATGTCTTTTCACTTTTAGTAACTGCAATGGTAACTTTTCTGAGGTAGCAAAAAATTACTTTTCCATTTCTCCTTTGGGCGGAGAAATGCTTTTGGAGTACTCTTGGTTCAAAAATTTGTCAAAGGGGAAATTTGGTCTGTCAGGGTGTCAAAATGGTGTGCATTGATTTCATCTGCTTTCTTTATATCTCAAATTCTTTATGAGACAGATTCTTCCTCGAAATCACTTCATTTTAATGGCTTGGTAGAAAATGTACTCCGTGGGTCAAAACCCACCATTTTCTGCCTTTAGACTTATTTCTTAGATTTCTTTGTATTTAATCATTCCTCTTGATTTGTAGAGGCATAGTTCTAACACCGTAGTCCTTCTAAGATTAAAGGATCCATTTTAGAACTGAACCTCTAGCTGAGACATCACTTAGTAATCATCGGTGGAAGATGCACCCTGCTGATGCTTTTCTGCCAGTGGAGAAGCCCAAACCCAATTTTCTGCCAAGCTACAAAATGAAGAGTTATGGCTAAATACTTCAGCTGCATGTAAAATTGATGTTAGAAATCTCCAAACCATGGCCTTTACCGAATTAGGAACTAAACCTACCCAATAAAAACATGATCTCAAATGCAAATTCCCTCCAGTTCACAAAAGAGAAGTCAAATTTGGGAAATCTGATAAAGGTCTCTTATCCTAAGGGAAAAGCTAGACTTAGACCCAGGACTCACATGAAACTTTCAGAACCACTACTACACCTAAAACATCCACTTTTGTCAAAAGGTATGCAGACCAAAAGTGGGGCAACATACTCATAGCTTGCATTATCAGGCATTGATGCTTTTATACCTCATGGATGAAATATCATAACATAAATGTAAATGCATGTAAAAAATCATAGAAATATTCATGAAAACTAGTTACACATGACAAAATAATTGATGACGCAGAAAACCCATGTTAGAAGGTAAAAATTGCAGTGGGGATGAAACCCACAAAGCTTCACTATTTGCATAATGGAAGGTGTGGGTTAAGGCTAAAAGTTGTGATCACTTCTGACGATCTTACCATGTTAGGAGTAACATGTTAGACTTGTTAAGTCTACTCAGTTAAAATATTTTAACAACACAATGTATGTGTGCACTCGGTTAAGAGATTTACAATAAGACTGTTAAGTCCACCTTCTTAAAGGATTTCTTCTATTTTCTACAATTGTTAGAGATTAGACAAAAATACTTATGACCTGATAGCTTGCAATCTTGAATTGGTGATTAGAAATCCATTAAGTTCACAAGATATATGTATCACCTATTGTGATGGATAGTACCTTTGTTCTACGTGATAGCCTTGAATCTAGTTCTTCATAACTGAATTCTTCTTTATCTATTCTTCTGCATGAAAACCTATGTCTAATCCATATATTTCCTTCTACGACTACAATCATCATTGTGTTGATTGATTACTACATCTATTTATACAAGATTATGACCTAATTAGGTTTCACACTTTTCTTGATAACTCTAATGATAAAAGATTTACAACTTCACCTTGATCTCCTAGTTTGCATGTATTCAATCTGTTAAACTAATTAAATCCATTCCTTATGCTTTACTTGATCCTCAAGAAATAGTTTTCTAGCTAATCATAAAGCTATTTATAAGACTAAAGTGCTTTAGTTGACGTGTATCTCAGATCCATTTTTATCGAGAATAAAACTGTCTCTCGGTAGTCTAATCCTTGATATACTCTATAGATTCTTCTTAGTGATGTCTCTGTAAGATTGTGCTCAGTTTACTCTATAGAAATTCTTCCTCGGGTTACACTATAAAAATTTTGTCGGTGTACACTGTGACCGACAGTCCAAAACTATTTCCTTGTATACTAATGACGACTTTTGATCCTTTAAGGATTATCAATGAATCATCTCGGATAAACTGTGATATCCAAATTATCTACGAGTAGTAGTAAAACAAATATTGTGATTACCAATCAATGCAAATAAAGTAATGTGTAAATAAAAATAATAATCCAACACATTCATACATATTAACACATAGATTTTTAATGTGGAAACCTTGTTAAGGGAAAAACCACCTGCGACTGGTAACCCAAAATAATTCACTCTTCTGAAGTGAGATTGGTTAAGAGACAACCCTGTTAAAGGTTACAATGCACACTATTAGGTGTGACCTAGTTAGAGGATTTATCATTAACAGTTCTCCCTTGACCAATCATTCACTATGGGGTCAACAAGAAAAATATTAACATTCATTGAATGTCATAAGAAAAATACTGTTAAGTCCAACTCGATTAAGAGATTTATCTGTAATAATGGTTAAACTGATATAGTAATGATCTAACTCAAATACTAGCAGATTTTCAGATCTATGCTAAGCACAATAAAACCTCAGATTAATATTCACTTTAGTTCCTCTTATTCTTCATACTTTGTTCTTCTTGGTAAATGTTCTTTCTCTGTTGCTTGGTGATGTCTGTAGAAATGCTTGGTTCTTTTTTCAACCAATTGTATCAGTCATGCATGAAGTTAATTCTTCATTAATATGCATGTGTGCGCATTTTATTCATAATGAATCTCTTGTCTCTTATATAGACATCATAAATCATTTAATCTCCATCCTTAGATTTTTTCCCCTTAATCTCCATTATTGAATTTTCTGCTTCAACCTTCCTTGGCAGTTGTGTCAAAACACATTTTAATATCCTTCATCTGATCATCTTGAATTTTCATAGCCATTTGATCAACATAACAAACCTTATCAATTACCTCAAAATCATAAACAATTTCCTAGCTCATCATTTAGTCAGCCTTCAATTTATTTACTCGGTCAATACCGTGATGCATCGATGATACATAGCTTGGTTAACACTAAACTCAGTATACACTATATTTTCTTTGTGTCTACTATTTTGACTCAGTGTATACAAAATTCTTCCATTACCGACCGCATAAACTTTGATTTTTCCAGATCTTCAATCCATAATAGATGTTTGTAACCATGATGATAATCAAAACAAGTTGAAATCAATGACAATACATTAACTGATTAATGTCTATCATCACATTAGTAACTTGGTTTATTATCAACTCAATGACTTCAAACATTCAATCAGTTGTAGTTCATCAGTTCCAAGTGGGAAATCATCTGTTAGTGTTTGGAATTTTTGTGTTTTCCACTTTGTAAAAAAAGCATGATGAATGTAGGGTTGAATCATTTTTTAAAAATTTTCCATAAATACTCCAATAATTATCTCCTTTTCAACATATTCTAACCTCTTCGATTATTTCCCTAATTTTGTTTCATTCTTTACATATTTTTAACTCTTGCAATTTACCATCTTTGTTACATCAATTTTTTCATTTTTCGAAGGAAAAAGAGCAAAATCAGCACATGTTTCACATATTCCTTTTATGCAATTTATTTGACCAGTAGCATCATCTCTTTTGTCACATAAAATGGATGAGATGAACTCACTTCCTCTAATAGGAGGAGGATATTTGAAACGGTAAGTGTATTCTACAAGATTTCAAAAACCTGATAGTGGATATAAAATTCAATATGATAATGACAACAAAAAGTTTCAAACACTTTGTTTGTCTGGACATAATATGGATTCAATCTTTCAAACAATATTTTCCCAATCTTTATATTAGGATTTGAACTACAAAATGACACATACATTTCATGTTGTATTGTGTCAAAATAATATTTTGTATGATTATCATGTTGATTAGCTATAATTCTATGTCTGATAACATCTCTACTATTTGATGAAGGATGAGTATTATCATTCCAAAATAATGTGACCAAATTCTTGATTGCCTCTTCAATACTATCAGAACAAGGAGTTGTACACATGATTTCCCAATTTTCTTCAAAGGTGATATCATCCAAAAGCATTCTCCTATTAACATATCGTGATATTATTTTCCTAATAAAACCAATCTAAGATGAAACTAAAGATATTTGTTTATTTTGGAGCATAGTGTTACCTACAATGGATGTCAATTTAACTATTCTTGCAATGGTCTTATCTTTAGTTTGAGATCACTTCCCTACCTGGTTCAAACCTTTCCTAAGATTTTTAATCATATCAGTTTGAATTTCAACAACTTTTCTCTTCTTTGATATTGTGTTTATACCCAATAATTTTAACAAATCTTCCAACTTTTTATTTATAAGTACAACTAAAAGTAAATTCTCTTATTCAAGTGTTTCAAAATTATCAAATTTAGCCAATATTTCTCTTTCTATCATATTAATTGACCTCTTCTTAGAAAGAATTAAGGGTTGAACATTAGCAAGTGATCTCAATTTCTCCACATCCATTGTAAGAAAATGATCTAAGTTTTTATAATTATGATTTATATTTACATTTTTAGATAGATCTATAAGTTCATCTATACCAGTAGGAGGACATGATATTGATGGTTCTGTTATCCAAATTCCCATCCTATATAATTTGGCTACAAGTGGAGAAAAATGAGGCTCCCACAAGGGTAGAGCCCAACTTGTATAGTTTCTACATGATTCCTAGTCTTTACCATGTTCTCTGCATCTTTCTAGGTCACTGGTTTTACCCCTAATTCATGTCATAAAGCCTAAATGCATAAAAATCCTATGAATTCAAGATAAACCCTAAGTTCTTGGTGGCACTATTCTAATTATGTGTTACTTTTTCAAGCTCTTAAGTGTTCCTTTTGTCATGTGCGCATTTTGTTTTCCCTTAGCCGCAGAGTATCCTAATGCTGACCGAATATTGTTTTTCATCTAGCAATATAGCACAGGCTTTATCTCTTTATCTCACAAGGAAATGGAATCCACTCTTTTCATCAGGATATTTAACATAAGTCGTTCATTCATTTTTGATCATATATTGTGTGGGAAATCTCATAATGAAACCATAGTTAAGTGAATGATTTGATGACTCAGAGACATGAAGGACTTCTGTTACCTAGGGTTTCAGATAAGTTAAAGTATAGTTAGGTCTAAAGTCAGAGACTAAAGGTAATCTTTGAGTAGTTTTGATCAATCCAATGGTTGGCTTATAGGATTAATGCAGAGATGCGCATGATCTAATCTTCAAGCCATTAAGCCATGGAAACACATGGACGATGGGGTCACATTTATTCAGGGTCTTCGGTTGATTAATCTATAGGTGGTTCTGATTTAATCCAATGGTGGGATTAAAGGCTTAAAGACAATTTGATCGATATCTAACAATAAAGCCATTTATCCATGAAGACACGTGTCCATGGTGGAGCCAGGCTCAATTCAAAAAAAGGTAGTGATCGATCAAGTTTCTTTTGATCCAACGGTCGGCTTGATGACTTAAAGACAAGGTGCTCATGATCTATTCATCAAGATATTAAGCCATGGTGACATGTGGTAGATGACGTCAGTGGTCTCCAGTTTGAAAGGTAAGATAAAGGCACATCAAGTAAACAAGATCGAATGGATGGCTTAATGTCTTGATGGTAAAGATGAAGTTGTTTAACATATAAGCCATCACACTGCGGTAAGACGTGGCAGTTTTCATCTTGAGCTCGCAAGTAGTTTAAAAGGGATCAATGGTCATGTCTTAAAGCTGAAGAAGATTCAAATATGAGCCATTTATCAAGCATTCTACTCCATTTAGTGACCGTTTGTATTTGAATTCAAATATTCAAATCTATTTTCATGGTGGCTCGTAGTTGTGGTGATAAAGACAAAGATCTAGATAGACAGTTGGAACCATCAATTATTTTGTTTAAATTTGTGGTGATATGGGATATTTTTAAAAGGGTAATCTGATATTCTAAGATATTTCTAAAGTGCAATGTGTTAGGAATAGTCCCAAGAGATAACTGAGGGGTGGTTGAATCAGTTATCTACAAGATTCAATTCTTTAATCAATTAAGTAAAAAATAACATTAACCATAAATACAATAAGATAACATAGATAATAACACCACAATTTTGGTTATGGGGAAACCCAAAATAGGTGAAAACCCCAGTGGGAATTAGCAACCACAAAGAATTGTACTAGTGTATAATAATCCTTGTTAGAAGATCTTACAACCCTGTTAGGATTTGATCTTTACAATGAAATAAGTATAGAGACCTAGTCAAATGTCAGACCCTGTTAGGATTCTTTTACAAATAACCCTATTAGGGGTGAGAACACATTTTTCGAGAGCACACTGCTCAAATGATGAAGGTTGCAACCTTCTGCAAAATAGATATACACTATATCTGATAATTGAACTGTTTAGGTATACCTACTATCTTGATTAGATCCAGTGAATTGTATAGACTTTCTACTTCTTCACATAGATCTTCAAAATATGAATGATGTGGCTTTACTATCCCAAAACATCAGATATTCTACTATGTTCTTTTCTGATATCTTTTTGTTCTCACTCCCTTGGAAATCACAAATGAATTGCTATAAGTATATTCTTCCAAAGATAAGATTACGTCTACTATAGGAAACTCTTCAACAACTTCCTTGTCAGATAAACTAAGCACACAACATAATTAGAACCGTACAACTCAAGATGCGTAGACACACCGCTTCATTCAGTCAGCTCCACAAAATCAACTCAAAATTCACTCGCATGATGAAACACGTTAAGCACTCTTAACCAAACATTCTAAACTCTCAATTGAACATGAATCCAAACACTCATATCCCAAAGATAGGCACAACTAAAGAAAGAATGAAATTACTGACGGTTCTTAATAAACAATCTTCTGAAACTGTAACTGGAAAACAGATCAACATAACTCAATGTTAACTGCACAATTGAATCTGTGTGTATGAACATAGTATAATGAATATGTCTACAACATAAAAATAACTATGCAAGGCTCCAACATGTCCATACATAGAATTACATACAGAATATTTTTGTATTCTATATGTTGTCATCAATGACAAACATACAGTCAACTATTTGCACAAAGGCAAATCTCCAACAATCTCCCCCTTTGACATTGATGGAAATATATGATATGAAAATATCATCAATCCAAAAAGTATCCTCTTTC
Organism: Thuja plicata; assembly: GCA_018584345.1. NCBI lineage: Eukaryota > Viridiplantae > Streptophyta > Pinopsida > Cupressales > Cupressaceae > Thuja > Thuja plicata. The sequence continues at coordinate 1,642,082 of MU223823.1, read as the reverse complement.
TTTTTACAATCTTCTCAATATTCTCATCACAAACTCCTCTTAATCCTTATACTACTTTTGATTTTTCATGACTGTTTACTCCCCCATACTTTATACTCCCCCTTACTATATACTCTCCCTTTGACATCAATGGAAAAGGGTGCCAAATACAAATAAGCACAGGTACTACTCCTGAAGTAGAGTAGTCAACCATTGATCAGTCACCAAGGACTAATGCACTTTCTACAAATTCTAATTAGACTTAGGAAAGGGAATTACTCCCAGCTTCTCCTTGAGATACTCAGAAGTATCTTTTGATAAAGGCTTCATAAATATGTCTACCAACTATTCTTTGGTGCTCACATAATCCAACTTGTTTTTGCATGCATCACAAGGTTCTTTGACATATTGATAATGCTAGTGTTGTCACAATGAATAACAATAGGATAATCAATCTGAATTCCAAATTCTTTAATCATCTGCTTGATCCAAACAATTGTGGAACAATTTAATGCTACTGCTACATACTCAGCTTCTGTTTTTGACTGAGAAATATAGTTCTGCTTCTTTCTTGTCCAAGTAACCAACTTGTCTCCAAGAAATACTACTCCTCTTGAGGTACTCTTTCTATCATCAACACAAACTTCCCAATCTACATCTGTATACACATGAAGTTCTACATTTTCTAAGTTAGGATACCATAAATCGTAGTCTATAGTCCCTTTTAAATATCTGAATATTATTTTTATAGTCATTAAGTGAATTTTTTTAGGTTCAGCTACAAATCATCCAACAATGCCAACTGCATTATAAATATCAGGTCTAGATTGAGTGAGATATATGAGTTTTCCAATCATGGACTTGTATAGTGTTATGTCAACTATTGTAGAATCATCATCTTTAGAAATCTTTCTTCCTGTTATTATGGGGGTGCTTACTGGCTTGCAATATTCCATCTTGAATTTCTTCAATATCTACTTCACATACTTAGACTGATTTATGAATATACCTATGTTTGTCTGTAGTACATTTAATCCCAAAAAGTATTTTATAGGTCCAATCATGCTCATTTAAAACACACTCTGCATCTCTTTAGAAAAGTATGCACTAAGCTTGTGATTGCCACCAAAAATAATGTCATCATCAAAAATAGAAACAAGTAATAATCCTTCAAGTGTCTCTCTTATGAATAAGTTACAATCTATTGCTCCTTTCCTGAATCCAATCTTAGTTAAGTATCCATCCAGTCTTTCATACCATGCTCTAGGGGATTTCTTGAGTCCATAGAGGGATTTCTTTAGTCTGCATACCATGTGAGGTTTTTTTGATAAATTAAATCCTTTATGTTGTTCTATGTAGACTTCTTCCTTTAAGTCACCATTCAAAAAGGCTGACTTGACATCCATCTAATATACCTTAAAGTTCTTGAATGTTGCATAAGCTAAAAAAAAATTAATAGCTTCTAGTCTACTCACAGGGGCAAATGTATCAGAGTAGTCAATTCCTTCTCTCTGCACATATCCTTTACATAGCAGTCTTGCTTTTTTTCTTACCACTATACCATATTCATTCATTTTGTTTCTGAATATCCACTTGGTTCCAATCAAATTTTTGTCACAAGGTCTAGGGACCAATTTCCATGTGTCATTCTTAATTATCTAATATAATTCTTCTTCCATTTCATTCTTCCAATTTGAATCATTACAAGCATCTTCAACACTTAAAGGTTTAGTTTGTGAAAGTAAACATACCTGTTCATCAACTGTTAAAAATTTTTCTTTATATCTTGCTAAAACTTTATTGCTCTGATCTCCAATGATATCTTCTTTTAAATGGTATATAGATGTGTATTTTGGAACTTTAGGTGTGACACTTTCATCTATAATTTTTGATTCCTCTTCACTTGGTTCAGGGTTATTATATGATACATCAATACAGTCAAATATTTCTTCAATAATTGTTTCTTTACTGGTAGGTCTAGGTTCATCTTCAATCATAGGTGCATAATCATAGTATCTCTCTTGAATCATGAACTTCTCATCAATCTTCACATGTGCACTTTCAATGATTTTCTTCAATCTCAAATTAAAACATCTGTAAGCTTTTCTTTTAGTAGAGTAACCAAAAAAAATACCTTCATCGCTTCTAGCATCAAATATACCAACACCATCATCTCTCTTGATGTAACACTTGCTTCCAAAGATTCTGAAGTATTTTACTATAGGTACATTACCAAACCAAAGTTCATAAGGTGTCTTGTTTGTGCCTGGCCTTAGTTGAATTTTTTTTATAGTATAGACTGTTGTATTGACTGCTTTTCTCCAGTAGTTGCGTGAAACTTTTCCTTCAATCATGATAGTGTGCACTATGTCAAGTATGATCATGTTTCTCCTTTCTGTAATTCCATTATGCTGAGGGGTTCTAGGTGCACTTAGCTATCTTTTTATCCCATGTTCTTCACAGTACTCATGAAACTTGTCAGAGGTAAATTCTCCTCCTCTATCAGATCTCAGACACTTTATCTTTAATCTAGACTCATTTTCAACTTTAGCTTTGAATATTTTGAACTTCTCAAAAGCTTCAGATTTATCTTTCAAGAACGCAACCCACAACATTCTGGAAAAATCATCAACAAAAAAATAGAATTCCTTTCACTATAGTATGATCTTGTTTGAGTAGGTCCACATAAGTCTGTATGCACTAGATCCAATTTTTTCTCTACGGAGTTCTATTTGCTTCTAAATGAGTTCTTCAATACTACGAAGGTCTCTTACTGCCTTTACATTGCTTATCTTTACTATGTTGTCAAAATTGATATGACAAAGTCTTTTGTGCCATAACCAACTTTCATCCACTTTTGTAACAAAACAACTTACTTCTGAGTTGAGCTGAAAGACATTACCTTTAGTCTTTGAACCTGATGCAATCATATCTCCTTCTTTATTATTAATGATGCACTTGTTAATTTTGAATTCCAACTGATATCCTGTGTCAAGCAACTGTCCAACACTCAGTAAGTTACGATGTAAATAATCAACATACAAAACATTGTCAATTTTTTTATTTCCATCTAAAGTGATAGCTCCTCTACCTTTGATAGGCTTAGGAGTGTTATCTCCAAATATAACCATGCCACCTTTGTACTTATCTAGATGTAAAAATCTATCTTTGTCTCTTGTCATGTAATGTGAACACCCGCTGTCAATGATCCAGTCTGTTCTAATGTGTGCTTGGGAAACTAATGGAAATTCTTGTGCTTTCTTTTCATCTTCAATGTCCATTTCATCAAACATTTTTTCAATATCTTCAATTACAATGAATCCAATTTCATCTTCTCCTAAATCATCATCTATCACTCCATCTTTAGCATAGTAGCATTCCTTTGTATATTTAGGCTTGTAATCTATTCTGAACTTCTTGACTCTTGTAGGGCACTTGGATGCAAAATGGCCAACTTTGTTACATGAAAAGCATTTGAATGGTAACTATCCTTCATATTTCCCTTTTCCTTTTCTTTATTTCTTAGCGATCATAGCAATGGTTTCTACTTCTTTATCCTCTTCTTCTTTAAAACAATTACCAGAAGTGCTCAAATATTTCTTACCATGGACTGAGGCTTTGAAGGTTATTTCAATTTTACGTTCTATCTTCAATCTTGATATCTCAAATGCTGAAATTTTGTTGATCAAGGTTTCTCTCTTGAATTATTTTGAAAATTGCATAGTCTCAGCTAAGATGTTTATCTTTCTCTCATAATGTTCTATCAATGTATTCATAAATTTGTCCATTATGTCTTCCTTTGAAATTTATCCACCATTGTTTCAGATTCCTGAAACTGCTTCATTAATCCTTTGATTGTAAGCTCTAATATTTTCTTCAGGTACAATCTCTAAATTGTTGTATCTCTTCTTCCATGTCTTTCTACGGACATTCTTTGATTGGATATCTCCTTCAAAAATGTCTTCTAGGTACTTCCATATTGAATAGGCTTTATCTGCTTTCTTAATCTCAGAAAATTCACTGTTAGATAAGGCACTTATAAGGGCTTCTTTGGAAATTACATTTTGGGTGAATACTTCCTTTTGTTTAACAATAGAATCTTCTTCTGTAAGATCTTTCAAAGTAGTAACATCAATTGCTTGGGTAGTTGCCTCATAGATCTCAAAACCAATGCACTGTAGGTGTGTTATCATTTTGTTCTTCCAGTCAATATAATTCTCTCCATCAAACTTTAGAATCTTTTTTTTGAAGTACGCCATTTGATCTACCTTAAGTTGTTAAGCTTTCTCTCCAAGGATTTTGGCTCTGATACTAATTGTTAGGAAGAGTCCCAAGAGATAAATGGGAGGGGGGATGAATCAATTATCTACAAGATTCAATTATTTATTCAATTAAGTACAGAATAACATTAACCATAAATACAATAAGACAACACATATAATAACACCACAATTTTGGTTACGGGGATACCCAAAATAGGTAAAAAAAACTTGGCGGGAATTAGCACCCACAAAGAACTATACTAGTGTATAATGATCCTTGTTAGAAGATCTTAAAACCCTGTCAGGAGTTGATATTTAGAATATAATAAGTACATAGACTTGGTCAAATTTCAAACCCTATTAGGAGTCTTTTACAAATAACCCTGTTAGGCGTGAGGACACACTATTCGAGAGAACACTGCTCAAATGATGAAGGCTGCAACCTTCTGTAAAATAGATATACACTATATCTTATAATTGAACTGTTTAAGTAGAACTTCTATCTTGATCAGTTCCAGTGAATTGTATACACTCTCTGCTTCTTCACATAGATCTTCAACTGATGAATGATGTGGCTTTATTGTCCCAAAACATCAAACATTCTACTATGTTATTTTTTGATATCTTTTTGTTCTCACTCCCTTGGCAATCACAAATGAACTTCTATAAGTATCTTCTTCCAAAGATAATATTACGCCAGTTGTAGGAAACTCTTCAACAACTTCCTTGTTGGCTAAACTAAGCACGCAACATAATTAGAACCACGCAACTCAAGATGAGAAAACGCATCACTTCACATAGTCGGCTCCACCATATTAACTCAAAATTCACTCGCGTGATGACCATGTTAAGAGATCTTAAAAAAATATTCTAAACTCTCAACTGAACATGAATCCAAATAGGCACATCCCAAAGATAGGCGTAATTGAAGAAATAATGAAATTACTGACGGCTCTTAATAAACAATCTTCTAAAACTGTAACTGGCAAATAGATCAACATAACTCAATGTGAACTGCACAACTGAATCTGCATGTATGACCATAGTATAATGAATATGTCTACAACATAAAAACAAATGCACAAGGCTCCAACATGTCCATACATAGAATAACATATAGAACACTATTGTATACTAGATGTTCTCACCAATGACAAACATACAGTCAACTAATTGCACAAAGGAAAATCTCCAACACAATAATGATCAGCTTAACTGGTTTAGGGTTTATGCATTCTTGAAAATTTTGTTGTAACCCTAATTCTACCCTAACTGGGTGGTGGATTGAATCTCAAGCCTATGTGCTAGGGGAAGTTGTATATAAGTGTTTTTTGACATTTCATAGCTTAGATGTTTTTTATCTTATGCAAGGTTTTTGTGGCATTTTCTCTACCCCTAAATTTTCATGTGCTTGTAATTTCTCATTGGAATTCAAATTATTCAAAGGCTTTTGAGATATTTTTCTCTATCCCTAGCCCTTCTTGTATGTATTTCTCTTACTATATTTTTTGGTAAACAGATTTTTCTTTTGAATTTAACTCTAAAATACCCAAAATACTTAAGAACAATTGAATACAACAGTTGGAAAATTGTTATTGAAAAACTAATTTCCCTTTGAACTTAAAGGTACAGCTCCCTTGTATGAATTATTTTTAGTGAATCTTGATCTTTCCTAATCTAACAGGGGTATGTTCTTGACCCGAGAATAGAAGAGGTAAACCAAGCTAAACCTAGACAGGAAATAGCTCAAGCAGGATAAATTCAACTCTAAATCTAGTTGATTCTGAGATTTCATCAATCAGATGAACTCCCAATATCGGTAATGCATGAACTTCTACTACAAATGCAGATGCAACACTAAATATTAATAATTAAATGATAATGAATCAATCTATATCACATGAACGTTTCCCAACTTAGGATAACAACAGATCTTCCCCTTAATTAGCTGTATCAAATCATAATATAGAAATCTAGTTTGAATACAGATAAATCTAACCTCAAAGAAACATTTGAATTCAATAGAAAGATAAATGGAATGCAATGGAATAGTTAAAGAAATGGTATTCAGACACACAATTGACTCAGCAAAAATGCTATCTTTCACACCAAACTTTAGCCGACCTTTGTATTGATTTTGGAAATAATACATATAGAGTCCCAAATTGGGCCATTACAAAAAAAGGGGGGGACCAAAACGGTTCAACTTCCCCAACCAGAAATGATAACCAAAGGTTTATCCATTACAATATCAATCAAAATTTGGTACAAAGAGAGAATCTATTCAAGCTTCAGTTTCATTCCCTTTGCCTAATTTATCCCTATAGGCAGTGATAGCTATGATAACTCTGATGAGCTCCTCATGTCTATTGACGTAAACATTGGTATATTGGATGAGCCACATGGAATGCTCCTTATCTAGGATCTTAATTGCATATGTTCGGTCCTTCAATTCTTCCATGGCTTTATAAATACATCCACTCAACTAGTGGAGTTCTAGCACTTTGTCCAAATGGGTGGAAGATTGCTCTGACAGCTTGTGCACATAATAAAAAAATGATTTCTGCATATTGGCCAATCCTATCATTTATTTTCCTTTCCCACTCATCTATGATTCTATGTACAAACCTTGAAGAATCTTAAAGTCTTTTTTCTGTTCTTCTTTGACCTTAACATCTACTTGTTGCAACCCCGTCTCAGCCTGGATGATCATCTCGATTTTGAACTCTAGGCTTTGAAGCCACTTGAATAGAGGTTCATCTCCCTTTTGTAGAATCTTGGCTTTCAATGCCTCTTTGGTCTTCATTTTTACTACCACATGGAGCGTCACTATACACTCTTGACACTTCACTCTCTTAGATGCGAGAGTCTGCAGATTCTTCTCAATGTTGTTCCTTTCCGTCTCCAATCTCAAGAGATCATTACACAGCTGCTCAACAATTGCCATACCCTCATATTTGAGTCTCTCAACCCATCCCTTGCTGATCTGCATGAAGTGCCTATCCTCCTACAACTTGGCTATTATGGCTTGAATTTCCATGACGTTGGGATCGAATGTGGTCTGAGTAATGGGGATACTAGCAAATTGAGTAACCAATTGCCAGATGAAATTAGTGAGCTCACTGACTTTGGCCTTAAGCTATACCTTTTCTATTTTAAGTTCTTCCAGCTCTTCTTCAATTACTACATTAGTGTATTTCCACCAATCCACTTTGGTATCATGTTGGGCTAAGCCCATTTTAAATGAGTGTAGCTCAAAATTTGAAGGGGTTAAATCTTCAAAACGGCCCTCCTTCATGGGATTTTCTACCTTTATAGTGAAATTCCCAATCTCTAGGTCTCTGCCCAATGTGGACAGTGTCTTCACTTTCTTAGTCTTTACTGCAGTGGCACCGGGTTGCGTGGCTTGAGCTAAAGATCTTTGCTGGGAGCCACTTCTTCCACTCTCTTTCTTTTGTGCTCTAGGGTGTTCTCTATCCATGATTCGACACTGGTGATCTTAGTTGAAGAGACCAACTCCTCTATAAATATTTTCATAATGACTTGAGGAGTAGACTTTGGCCTTGAAGAAAATGGATTTATCGAAGTAGGAGAAGAGGACACCAATTTGGCGACTGAAGAAACCTTCTTCTTTTTCCTGGCTACTTCTTCTAATTCTGTGGTTGAAGGAGTATCTTCACCCACTTCTACTATGAAAAGGGACCCTCACCTTGGAGAGTCTTGGGTTGAAGTGCCAATCGGTACATTTACAGTGAATGCTTTAGCTAGCTACTCTAGTTCTACATCCTTGGTAAGTTCCTCTGTCAACCCAATATCTGAAAGCAGGCCCTCTCCACAAGTCTTTTGTGGTTCAACTTCTTTTTTGGGAGGTTCATCACCTCCCTTGGCTGGCTAAGATGAAATTTTGGTCATAGTTGGTAGTATCACTGAGGAAGTTGTTACAATGTTGGAAGTATCCTTCTCTAGGGTCCTTTGAGTAGGAGGCTTCCTTTCTGACCTCTTCCTTCTTCCCGCAGTCCATTCAACCCATTGCTTTGTTATTTTGTATATCCCACTCATCAAAGTCTACAAATCATTGATGGGTTGCTCCAATATGGGCTCAGAGCTGATGGAGAGGGGTTTGATCTTCTCAAGATATGTATTATCAAACATGTGCTAGCTATCATCTTCTAGCCCCTCAACTGTAAGATTGACCTTGAACTTTTTTATTTGTTCAATGGTTAACCTGGCATAAAATCTGTCTTTGCTCTCCAGATCATCTCTACAATTTTCCTAGTAGTCTTCAATGTCATCTACATGGTGGATAGCTTGGCTCATTTGTAGGTAATCATGAGCATAATTAACTGGATCATATTGTGGCCTCAGAACATCATAGTTTTCCAATGAAAACCTCTTTGAGAATGCCTTTAGAACATTCTTCACCTCAGACCAGAATGCACAACTATAGGCTCTTATAGTCATAGGGAAGTTGTAGCCTTTCTTCCAGGCATCAGCATAGATCAAATTCACTTTAAGCGCTTGTCTCAGTACCTCCACCAGCATGATCATATCCATAGGATATTTGGGCAGCTTCAAAGGGAAGTCATCGAATCCTGCAAGACAAGTGTATAAGAAATCCCCAAACTGAATGAAATAACATCCAAACTAGCTTATAAAAGCCATGGCTTTGGGAGAGAATATCCTTTCTGGACAACCTTGTAGCTCCCTACACAATCTCATTGTAAACACATCATTAACCCAAATATATTCAGCATAACTCTTGTGCAATTGCAAAGAGGGGAAAAATTTGTAACTCTTAACATCATCAGGAAATTCCTCTAATCTAGGAAGCCCTGGCAAAATTTGGATTGTAGCCAGAATATATAAAAGGACTAAAGACATATAAAATTCATTCTAGAACTTAGCTCTATCTAGGGCCTCCAAGAGGTTCTCACTTACCATAAGGGCTCAATCAATGAAGTGATGTTGGGAACAAATTACCTGAACCAAGAAGAAGTGATGGTCAACAAAATTGAGTACCTCACTCTCACCTCTGATCCTATGGAGTAGCACCAAGATGTCTATGATCTCCAACTTTAGATTAGTGCCATATAGTGTTTTTGGCAGCTTCCCTTTGGCTCTCCTAGGCTCTTGAAACCATGCTTTCATTATCTCCTTCTTCCAAACTGACTACTTGGCTATATATTCAGTCACCACCTGACTGTATGTCATTTTGGAATACCCAGCTTTCTCTGGGATGCAAAGCGAGTTCTTGATCGATTCTCTATCAATAGATAGTAACACCATATCATTGGGCAAGAGGATTTTCTTGGTATCTGGGTTGTATCAAGCTATACATTCCCAGATCAATTCTGGGGCTTGAACAGCCATGGAAAACCAATGGCTTCAACTAATCCACTCTCTTTCAATTTCTAAGTGATGGGATGCATCTGGTCAGCTTTTAGCCTGCTCTGAAAGTTCTACATATCAAAGAAATTCAGAGACGTATCCAAGATCTTATGGAATTTAGAGGTAATGTCATTCATTCCATTGAATCCCATAAATCTGGAAGCCATACTCCAAATGATTTGATTTAGGAATGAAGAATATCTTTCAAGAATACAGTGGCAAAGAAAAACCAGTATCAAAGGCTTCGAATTCAATAATTTGTTAAACAAACAGTAGCTCTTGTCGGAAACCTTCAACTGATCTTATAACTTTTGAATTCTTACCATTTAACAGCTGACTTCCAGTGCCACACGAATGAAGAGACCGCAACATTAATGAAATAGTCTGTTATGAAGTAAAATGGCTTTATTTAAATTAATTACCTTGCTCTTATGGGCCGTTAAGGAATGTCTTTTCACTTTAGTAACCACAACGATAACTTTCCTGAGGTAGTGGAAAATTAATTTTCCACTTCTCCTTTGGGTGGAGAAATGATTTTGGAGTGCTCTCTATTTGAAAATCCACTGAAGGAGAAATTTGGCCTATCAAGGTGCCAAAATGACATGTGTTGATCTCATCAGCCTGCTTTATATCTTGGATTCCCTACAAAATAGATTTTTCCTCAAAATTCCTTCATTTTAAAGGTTTGGCAGAAAACGCACTCCGTAGGTCGAAACCCACTTGTTAGAGAAGTGGAGAAACCATTTTCCGCTTTTCCACCTATAAGCTTACACCTTAAATGTTTCCTCACTCAATCATTCCCTTTGCTTGAAAAAGGTTCGATCTGAATGCCCAAAGCTTTCTTATTCCAAATTTCTCATTTTCAACCCTTATTGACATATGATACCCTTAGGTCTATTAAGTGTGGAAAATGCACTCTACGGGTGATTTTCAGCCATGGCGAAGCTCAAAATCAATTTCCCACCAATGCTACAATATGAAGAGTTATGGCTAAGTACTTCAACTGCATATAAGACTGTTGTTAGAAGTCTTAGAACCGTGGCCTTTACCAGATTGGGAACTTAACCTACCCAATGAAAACATGATCTCAAATACAGTTTCCCTCCAGCTCACAAAGGAGAAGTCAAATTTGGGAAATATGATAAAGGTCTGCTAGCTTAAGGGGATAGCTAGACTTAGACTCAGGACTCACATGAAGCTTTCAAGACCACTACTACACATCGAACATCCACTTTTGTCTAAAGCTATGCAAACAAAAAGTGGGGAAATAGATGGCTCTGTCTGGGGACTTGGACATTCACATGTCCAAGCAAGGATCTCAAGTCTCTAGTTTTGCAAAGCTCAATAAAAGGTGGCTCACAAAAAAACTAAAGAAAGACATGGAAAGGAAAGCAGAAAGGAAACCTAACTAGGAAAACAAGAAAAGGGACTAAACGTAACTATTGTACAATACAGGGGTTACCTATTTTCAATTTAGATCTGATAGAGTTTCAAATCCTAACCATTATATGTCAAGGGTAGTGCTTCACCATCTGGATATGTCAATTTAAAAGAATTCTTCTCAAACGCTTGATGGATCTTGAAAGGTCCTTTCCATAGTGTTTCAAATTTTTTGTGCATGCCTTTGGGTGCCTTGCGCTTGTCCCATAACAACACCATGTCTCCCTCCATAAATTTTTGGGGTCTGCACTTTTTGTCAAACAAGTTCTTCACACACATTTGGTGTCATGTGATATGATCAACCATTTTTTCCCTTTCTTCTTCCAGTTTTTTCAGGTACAGAATCCTCTTTTCTAAACCATCTTGGTATATGCCATCCTCCACTGTTTTTCTCAGTTTTCAATTCGCTAACTCTAATGGTAATGGAAGACTAGCTTCTACTTCATAAATGAGTTCAAAAGGAGATACACCAATGGCTCTTTTGGGAGTCACTCTATCCACCCAGAGGGCTTCATAGATCTTCTCATGCCAATTTTTCTAGTTGTCTGCTACAAGATTTTTCATTATGTTTAACAAATTTTTATTGATGGATTCAATTTGACCGTTCCCTTGAGGGAAATAATCTGATGAGTGGCTGATCATGATGCCATACTCAAAGCAAAATTCTATAATTTCTTTGGAAGAAAAGTATGTGGCATTATCCATAACTAAATAGGCACACCGAATCTTACCAGAATTTTTTCTTTGATAAAATCACATACTACTTCTGAATTAATTCTCTTGGTTGCTTTTGCCTCCACCCATTTTGTGAAGTAATCAGTCACAGTGATTATGTAGGTATGACATGCACTGGACGTTGGGTTTATGGACCAATAAAATCAAGACCCCACTACTAGAAAGGACCTTCAATTATCACAGGTCTTAGAGGTAGTGCTGCCAACTATGGCTTTCCAGTAAAAATTTTGCATTTCTCACACTTTTCTACCCAACGGTATGCATCTCTAAACATTCCTAGCTAGTAATAACATTGTCTCAAAATCTTGAATGCAGTGACTAATGAGGAGAAGTTTCCCCCGCAAGCTTCATCATGAAACACCTTTAACAACTTCTCTTGTTGTTGTCTGTCGACACACTGGAGGAAAGTTCCATCTATGGACCTCTTATACAATCTATCCTCCCAGATTACATATCTAGAAGCTTTTAGTTTCAGATCCCTTCTTTGCTTCAAAGTTAACCCTTTAGGGCATTCACCGTATGTCAGGAAATACACAATGTTTTCAAACCAAGGGTCTTGCATACTTACTACCAAAACTAATTGTACATCTTCTGGATCTTTGTTTGCTTGGTTTTTCGCCTTTGCCTTGCATAGTGCATTTCCTCTCACCAACTTGGTGGGCTTGATCTCTATGTCATATTCTTGGTTTTTAGCTACCCATGCTCCTTTGTTGTTACATCCTACATCTTTTTGAGTCAAAATGTTTTTTACTGCATTATCAGGCACATACACAAGAGAGTGTGAGTGTAGAATGTAGAATCTGAAATTCTTTAAAGCCTTTACAACTGTGAAAATTTTCTTTTCAATCTGAGAGTATCTCAACTCATGATTTTTCAGAGGTGTGCTCATAAAATCAATGGGAGCTTGAATTCCCTCCTCATTCTCCTGCATGAGGATAGCTGATAGAGTATGTTTAGAAGAATAACAATAGATTATGAAATCTTTCTTATAATCTGGATGACATAACACAGGAACATTGACTATGGCATCCTTTATTCTTTTGAAAGCTTGTTTACCATGGTCATTCCACTTGAAACTCACATTTCCTTTTATCATGTCCACTATGCATTAAGTAATCTTGGAAAAATCTGGGATGAATCTCCTGAGAAAGTTTACCTGGCCGAAAAATGATTTCACTCCAGTTTTGTTCCAATGAAAACTCAATTGTTGTATTGCTCTTACTCTTTCTGGGTCAATTCTTATGCCTTCTTGGGAAACAATGTGACCTAGTAATTTCCTTTCAGTTACGCAAAAAACTGACTTCTTGGGGTTCAATGAAATCCCATCTTCTGAACACCTTTGAAATACTCTTTGTAAATCATTTATTTGATCTACTCTTTTCCTATAAAATATAGTAAGATCATCTAGATACATACCAATGATTTTTTTCTTCATGTCACTGAAGGAAAGATCCATACCTCTTTGGAAGGTGGCTCCGGCGTTGATTAACCTGATTGGTATTCTATGATATGCAAAGGTGCCCCATGGAGTAGTGAAAGTCATTTTATGTTGATCTTCTTTCTCAACTTCAATTGGGTTATACCCTGAGAAGCCATCTAACATGGACATCATTTCAGCTCCTTCCACAATTTGCAAGAGATGATCCATGTTGGGAAGTGCATAATTGTCCTTCAAGGAATATTGATTAAGGTTTCTAAATTCAATGCAGATTCTTATCTCTCCATTCTTCTTCCCCACAGGCACTATATTCACTTTCCAGGTAGAATGATGGATAGTGTATATGATCTTTGCTTTGAGCATTTTATCAACTTCCCTGAATATGGCATCAGCAACTTTGGGGTTGTAGTTCCTTTGTTTCTGTCTGAATGGAGTCGCCTCAGGTTTTAAGGGAATCTAGTGTTTGAATTTCCCATTCATAAAAAATTTCAAATGTTTATAACTCCAGGTGAAAACATCTTGGTATTCTAGAAAGAGTTTCATGGCCTCTTTCCTTTCCTCTTCAGTACAGTGTTTCCCGATGTTGATCATCTTCCTTTCCTCTTCAATATAGTGTTTCCCGATGTTGATCATCTTGGGATTTTTCTCAGTTCCTATGTTCATTCCCTCATATTCACCAGTAGTAGGACCTCTGTCGATTCTCTTCTTCTTCACAAAGGTGTCATGCCTATTGAAAAGCTTCTCAAGAGTGATCGAATGGGGAGGAATGATATTACCTTGTAACTGGATGACATCTGACTTATCCTTATTTTGCTTGTCTTGATAGTCTCTTTCAGTTTTGTTAGGGAAATCTTTATGGAAGTCACCACCACCCTCTAGAAAGAGAAGGAGATTTTGATAATCTTTGAACACTTTCCAATCTTCTACATTATCAGGCACAGATGGTCGATATACAATCTCCACTTGGTACTTCTTATCTTTGAATTCTCAGTGAGGGAGGAGTAGCAAAGCTGACATGGCCAAGGAGACTACTTTGGAGTTTAATTCTCTCAGCATAGATTCAATAAAGAATGCATCCAGTGCCTCTTTTTTGTCCCATACTCTATTTCTATAATTTTTTAATGTGTGATTTTTAATAGAGTATTTATTCTTGACTTGACGCACGATTAGCTCAGCATCACCACGAGCTCTCAAGATCTTCACACCCTTTTCCTTTGTAGCAATAATCCCTAACAGGAGGGATTCATACTCTATAGTATTGTTGGTGTTCCTGAACTCCAATTTATAAGCCATGGGCTCATATACTCCATCTAGTGATATCAAGACCACACCTGCACAAGATCCTTATGATGTGCAACTACCATAAAATTCAAGAGTCCAAATCTATGGTGGAATTTCTTTAGCAGAAAACTTCTTTTCCTCTTCCCCTGGTTCCATTTCCTCATTGTGATCATCAGTAAACAGCATATAGTTACCAAATTCCAATTCTTGATATAGAATTTGGGCTTTAGGGTCATCAAATTTTAGTAATGTAAACTTAGCTTTCTCCTCCGGGACCAGTTTAATATTTTTATCACCCACTGGGATTAAAGCTTGACACCAATCTAGCTTTATCTCCCCTCCAAGGTCCCTACAAAAACTCCTTCTTAACAGTAAACCATAACTAGCAGGTATATCAACAACAAGGATTGTTAGCAACATCTTCTTCTCAGGGTTCCCTGCCAGGACCACTTGAGCATCTTTAATTTGACCAACCAAGGGTACTTGCTTGGAATCCATAGAGTAACATCTACCATGGGCTTTAGTGATAGTAAGTCCTATAGCTTTAGCTACTATTGAAGGCATTACATTATCTAAGGCTCCGGAGGCCTGTCAGCTGTTGGAATATTATTTACAAGCTTGTTGAATTTGGCTATAAAATACTCATACTGATAGAGGGTTCCCTCTTGATTGAAGTTAATTGCGTCAATAGGGCATGCTTGTCTTCAGCAATTTTAAACCTTCTTTCAAAGGCAGCTCTCATGGAAGCCCAATCTGTGATAGAAGAATTAGGTAAATGGTGAAACCAATTGGTAGCACCCTCAACCAGGGTCTCAACAAATAATCTCATGGCCACATCCTCCTCTCGCACTGCTAGGATATTGACTGAAGCAAAAAATGCGGCAATGTGCTCATCTGTGGATACTTTCCCATCTCCAAAAAATTTGGGAAAGTTCTTTCTAGATCCTGAAGGAAGAGGATTATATGCTGCCAATTATAGAGGTCCAACTACGGTGGCCCAAGGAATTTCCATAGCTACTTGGGGTAGATAGGGTGTTGGGTTGATAACAGGAGGGGAAACTACTCCGTATAAAGTTAACACTTGGCAAGTGGTGGACAACTGAGTAGTTTTCTTAGGAGGTGAAGAAGTTCTACTCTATCTCCTTGTGGTTCTATTTCCTCAACAAGGTACTTCTAAAAGAGAAAAATTAATATCCAAAAGTCTCTCAAAGACTAGGTCTGTGCTACCTTCTTTCCTTGTACTCCTGAGAAAACTTTTAGGCTCCAAGTTTTCAACTAATTTTGTGGCCTAGCTTCATGATCTGCTCAGTGTTGTACCCTTCTTAGATTTCTCCTCTGGATGGCTCTATCAAGTGCTTTTGGTCTAGCTTCTTCTTGCTCTAGCACTTGACTAGCATTTCTATAATGCTCGGTACTTCTTCTGTATCTTTAGATGAATGTATTCAATGAGGAGATGAGGTCCTCTTGGTCGTCTTGGAATCCAAGATTCGGTTGGAACAAAGGAATTTTTTTTTCATGGGGAAGCACCATCTTTCTCCATTATATGCTTCTGGTATAATGATTGTTCATCTCCCTAGTAGAGTCACCAAAAATCTATTGGTAAACAGATTTTTGTTTTGAATTTAACTCTAAAATACCCAAAATACTTAAGAAAAACTGAATACAACAGTTGGAAAATTGTTATTGAAAAACTAATTTCCCTCTGAATTTAAAGGTATAGCTCCCTTGTATGAATGATTTTTAGTGAATCTTGATCTTTCCTAATCTAACAGGGGTATGTTCTTGACCTGAGAACAGAAGAGGTAAACCAAGCTAAACCTAGACAAGAAATAGCTTAGGCAGGATAAATTCAACTCTAAATCTAGCCGATTCTGAGATTTCATCAATCAGATTAACCCCCAATATCGGTAATGCATGAACTTATAATAAAAATGTAGATGCAAGACTAAAGATTAATAATTAAATGATAATGAATCAATCTATATCACAAGAATGTTTCCGAACTCAGGATAACAACAGATCTTCCCCTAAATTTACTGTATCAAATCATAATATAGAAATTTGGTTCAAATACAGATTGTAAATCTAACCTCAAAGAAACATTCCAATTCAATAGAAAGATAAATGGAATTCAATGGAACAGTTAAATAAATGGTATTTAGACACACAATTGACTCTGCAAAATTTCTATCTTTCACGTACAGCAAAATTTAGCCGACCTTTGTATTGATTTTGGAAATAATACATATAGAGTCCCAGATTGGGCCGTTACAAATAAAGGGGGGGGAACCAAAATGGTTCAACTTCCCCAAAAAAAATGATAAACAAAGGTTTATATATTATAATATCAATCAAAATTTGGTACAAAGAGAGAATCTATTCAAGCTTCAGTTTCATTCCCTTTGCCTAATTTAGCCCTATAGGCAGTGACAACTATGATAACTCTAATGAGCTTCTCGTGTCTATTGACATGGACATTGGTATATTGGATGAGCCACCTAGAATGCTCCTTAGCTAGGCTCTTAATTGCATCTGTCCAGTCCTTCAATTCTTCCATGGCTTTATAAATACATCCATTCAACTGTTGGAGTTCTAGCACTTTGTCCAAATGGGTGGAAGATTGCTCTAACAACTTGTGTACATAATCAGAAAATTATTTTTGCATATTGGCCAATCCTATCATTTATTTTCCTTGCCCACTCGTCTATGATTCTATGTGCAAACCTTGAATAATCTTAAAGTCTTTGTTCTATTCTTCTTTGACCTTAACATCTACTTGCTACAACCCCGTCTCAGCCTGGATGATCATCTTGATTTTGAAATCTAGGCTTTGAAGCCACTTGATTAGAGGTTCATCGCCCTTTTGCAGAATCTTGGCTTTCAATGCCTCTTTGGTCTTCATTTTTACTACCACATGGAGCGTCACTATACACTCTTGACACTTCACTCTCTCAGATGCGAGAATCTACAGATTCTTCTCATTGTTCTTCCTTTCTGTCTCCAATCTCAAGAGAGCATTATCCAGCTTCTCAACAACTACCAATCCCTTAGATTTGAGTCTCTCAACCCATCCCTTTCCAATCTACATGAAGTGCCTATCCTCCTACAACTTGGCTATTATGGCTTGATTCTCTACGGCGTTGGGATAGAATGTGGTCTGAGTACTAGGGATACTAGCAAATGGAGTAACCAATTGCCGGATAAGATTAGTCACTTCACTCACTTCAGCCTTAAGCTGTACCTTTTCCATTTTAAGTTCTTCCAGATCTTCTTCAATTACTACATTAGTGGATTTCCACCAATCCACTTTGGTATCATGTAAGGCTAAGCCCATGTCAAATGAGTGTAGCTCAAAATATGAAGGGGTTAAATCTTCAAAATGGCCCTCCTTCATGGGCTTTTCTACCTCCATAGTGAAATGCCCAGTCTCTAGGTCTCTGCCCAATGTGGACAGTGTCTTCACTTTCTTAGTCTTTACTACAGTAGTGCTAGGTTGCATGGCTCGAGCTAAAGTATCTTTCTTGGGAGCCCCTTCTTCCACTCTCTTTATTTTGCACTCCAAAGTATTCTCTATCCATGCTTCAGCACTAATGACCTTAGTAGCAGAGACCAACTCCTCTATAAATAGTTTCCTAATGACTGGAGGAGTAAACTTTGGCCTTGAAGAAAATGGATTTACCAAAGTAGGAGAAGAGGACACCAATTTGGCTACTGAAGCAACCTTCTGCTTTTTTCCTGGCCTCTTCTTCTGATTTTGTGGTCAAAGGAGTATCTTCACCCACTTCTACTATGATAGGGGACCCTTTCCTTGGAGATTATTGGGTTGAAGTGCCAACCGATACATTCATAGTGACTACTTTAGCTGGCTGCTCTGGTTTTCCATCTTTGGTAGGTTCCTTTGTCAACCCAATATCTGGAAGCAGGCCCTCTCCACAAGTCTTCTATGGTTGAACTTATTTTTTGGGAGGTTCATCTCCTCCCCCAACTAGCTGAGATGAAATTTTGGTCATAGTTGGTAGTATCACTAAGGAAGTCATTGCAATGTTGGAAGTATCCTTTGCCAGGGTCCTTTGAGTAGGAGGCTTCCTTTCTTTTGTATATCCCACTCATCAAAGTCTATAAATCATTGATGGTTTGCTCCAAAATGGGCTCAGAGCTAATGGAGAGGGGTTTGATCTTCTTGAGATATGTATTATCATATATGTGCTGGCCGTCATCTTCTAGCCCCTCAACTACAAGATTGACCTTGAATGTTTTGATTTTTTTAATGGTTAACCTGGCATAAAATATGTCTCTGCTCTCTAGATTATCTCTACAATTGGCCTAGTAGTCTTCAGTGTCATCTACATGGTGGATAGCTTGGCTCATTTGCAGGTAATCACGAGCATAATTAACTGGATCATATTGTGGCCTCCGAACATCATAGGTTTCCAATGAAAACGTCTTTGAGAATGCCTTTAGAACATTCTTTGCCTCACATCGGGACACACAACTATAGGCTCTTATAGTTATAGGGAAGTCATAGCCTTTCTTCTTGGCATCAGCACAGATCAAATTCACTTGAAGTGCTTATCTCATTACCTCCACTAGCACGATCATATCTATAGGATATCTAGGCAGCTTCAAAGGGAATTCATCGAATCCTGTAAGATGAATGTATCAAAAATCCCCAAACTGAATGAAATAACATCCAAACTGGCTGATAAAAGCCATGGCTTTAGGAGAGAATCTCCTTTCTGGACAGCCTTGTAGCACCCTGCACAATCTCATTATAAATGCATCATTAACCCGAAGATATTTAGCATAACTATTGTGCAATTGCAAAGAGGGGAAAAAATCATAACTCTTAACATCATCAGGAAATTCCTCTAATCTAGGAAGCCCTGGCCAAATTTGGCTTATAGCCAGAATATATAAAAGGATTGAAGACATATAAAATTCATTCTTGCGCTTAGCTCTATCTAGGGCCTCTGAGAGGTTCGCACTTACCATAAGGGCTCAATCAATTAAGTGGTGTTGGGAATAGATTACCTAAACCAAGAAGAAGTGATGGTCAACAAAATTGAGTTCCTCACTCTCACCTCTGATCCTGTGGAGTAGCACTAGGATGTCTATGATCTCCAACTTCATATTAGTTCCATATAGTGTTTTTGGCAGCTTCTATTTGGCACTCCTAGGCTCTTGAAACCATGCTTTCATTACCTTCTTCTTCCAAACTAACTTCTTGGCTATATATTCAATCACCACTTGACTGTATGTCATTTCTGAATACTCAGCTTGCTTTGGGATGCGAAGCGAGTTCTAGACCTATTCTTTGTCGATAGATAGTAACACCTTATCATTGGGCAAGAGGATTTTCTTGGTATCTGGGTTGTATCGAGCTATACATTCCTGGGTCAATTCTGGGGCTTGAACAACCACAGAAAAAGTAGTGGCTTCAACTAATCCTCTCTCTTTTAGTTTCTCAATGATGGGATGAATCTGGTCAGCTTTTATCCTGCTCTGAAAGTTCTGCATATCAAATAACTTCAGATACGTATCCAAGATCTTATTCCATTCAGAGGCAATGTCATTCATTCCATCAAATCCCATAAATATGGAAGCCATACTTCAAATGATTTGATTTGGGAATAAAGAATATCTTTCAAGAATGCAGGGGCAAAGAACAACTAGTATCAAAGGCTTCAAATTCAAACAATTTTTTAAACAAACGGTAGCTCCTGTCGACAACCTTCAACGGATCTTATATATTTTGAATTCTTACCATTTAACAGCTGACTTCCTATGCCACATGATTGAAAAGACCCCAACATTAATGAAATAGTCCGTTATGAAGTAAAACGGCTTTATTTGAATTAATTACCTTGCTCTTATGGGTCGTTAAGGAATGTCTTTTCACTTCATTAAATGCAACAGTAACTTTCCTGAGGTAGAGGAAAATTAGTTTTCCACTTCTCCTTTGGGTGGAGAAATGTTTTTGGAGTGCTCTCTAGTCAAAAATCTGTCGAAGGATAAATTTGGCCTATCGGGGTTCCAAAATGATATGTGTTGATCTCATTGGCCTGCTTTATATCTTGGATTCCCTATGAAATAGATTCTTCCTCAAAATTCCTTCATTTTAAAGGGTTGGCAGAAAATGCACTCTGCAGGTCGAAACTGGCTTGATAGAGTAGTGGAGAAACCATTTTCCGCTTTTCAACCTATAAGATTACACCTTAATTTTTTCCTCACTCAATCATTCCCTTTGCTTAAAAAAGGTTTGATCTGAATGCCCAAAGCTTTCTTATTCCAAATTTCTCATTTTCAACCCTTATTGACATCTAATACCCTTAGGTCTATTAAGTGCTAAAAATGCACTCTGCAGGTGATTTTCCGTCGTGGCGAAGCTCGAAATCAATTTCCCGCCAATGCTACAATATGAAGAGTTATGGCTAAGTACTTCAACTGCATATAAGAATGTTTTTAGAATTCTTAGAACCGTGGCCTTTACCAGATTGGGAGCTTCACCTACCCAATGAAAACATGATCTCAAATACAGATTCCCTTTGGCTCACAAAAGAGAAGTCAAATTTGGGAAATCCAATAAAGGTCTCCTAGTTTAAGGGGATAGCTAGACTTAGACTCAGGACTCACATGAAGCTTTCAAGACCACTACTACACATCAAAAATCCACTTTTGTCTAAAGGTATGCAGACAAAAAGTGGGGCAACAATATTATAATACAATGATTGATATTTGAGAGATCTTGGAGTTCTTGAGCCCTCTTTCTTTCTACATCTTTGTGCACTATTATTAATGATCTCATTTAGATGATCATGTGGATATTGTTCAATCCCCTATCATTTTGTCTCATTTAGGTGCCTATTTTCTAGAGTGAATACCTATTTGGAGGTCATTGTTTGTGTCTTTTCTATTGAATATGCTATTGTTTGTGAAATATTCTCTTTTCCTGAATAGCCTCTTTTCATTCCAGACCTCTCTATGAAATACTTATGCAAGCCTATTTAGAAATTTGTGCTCTACTAGATTAAGAAAATTTCATGCTAGCCTTGGTCCTTCTGTTATGGTTCATGTTACCTTCGGTCCATCACCTAGTAGTTTAAACTTTCTTTCCAGTATTTCCCTTCAGTTCTCATTCTATCCCTTTTCCTCCCAAATTTACTTTTCATGTTTAAGAGCAAAGATAGGTGATTATCCAAGAGGAACCAGCCTAGATCCTATAGGTCTCTCTTCAAGTTAGTAGAGGTCCCACAACCTTGAATTGATTCCAATGTTATACTATATTATTAAGCTCTAGCGCTTAATTGGGTACCAAATTTAGTGTATAACAATTCTGGCATGCCCGGTGGGACCACAAAAGAAGTTCAAATTTCAAAACTGTGTCATCTCTGATATGTTGATTACATAGTTGATATAATGAAAAGTATTTCTCCTAACCCTATATTATTCTAAGGTATCCTATAGACCACCTCTCTAGCCTATTAGGGTTCTTAGCTAACCCTAATCTTCCAATGATTTCTTTCTCTAATCCTTCACCTATTCAACTTGTCAACACCAATCAAGAAATCAACTCAACTAGCTATATGCTCCATAGAGGTCTTCTTGCACCTTCTATACTAATTGATCCAAAATTTATCAAAACCAAACACCAGTGGAGAGGAAGGCTTCTAGCAAGACAATTGAATCCAACTTGATGTCTAAGAACACAATTTGTGATGAAAAACTAATCAAATTCAAGAACTCACTCAAAACTCACTCAAAATAGGGCTACAAGCATTAGGCCTAATCAGACACCTTTTCTCAAATAACTTAAAATTATTCTTAGCAAGATGAAAAAAAAACTCTAGATTCTAACACCGTTTTAAGATACCTAAAGGAATTTCTAGGTCTTTCCTTCCCAAACTGTCTGTACAGAGGGTTCCTATTTGCAAGCCTATTTTTAAGGGTTTCACTATGCACTGAGCATGTCCATCAGGGTTTGAGTTTCCACCATGAATAATTCATCACTAGATCTTCCCATTAGATTTGGGGCTTCTCCACACACATTTCCTCCTCTCCACATGCTTTGATTGAAGCAACCAATTCTTTCAATCACTCTTATTGCCTCTACAACTCACTTTGATCCCTAACCATGCATCTCTGGCTCGCCTAGGGAATCACTATAAAATTATAAAATATTCTTTCTAGGGAACATCATTCTCCATACATAGAGCAAAAGGAGTCACCTCACCCATTCCAAGAGCCTATATAAGTTCCACGGTGGAATGATGAGCTATGACCCCATTTGCAAAAATTGCCTGGTTCAAACCAGCGACAGTGCAGAAAACAAAAATATTTACAAAAGAAATGAAACTAGAACTAAGACACCAACTCATCACATACAGAAACAAGAAATTACATCAACTAACTCTTTCACAACTCACAATACAGATTTCAATCCATTAAACACCAAAATGTATACAAAATGCTCAACTATAACTTTTTTTTCAATTACATAGTCTGTACACTAATTTTCCAAATTCATCCAACCCCATACACAGGTCGAGGGCAGCCATATATTTTTTACCATGGCACAAATCCAATTTTTTCCAATAGTTATACAACCAATTGCTTGAAGATCCATAATTGCAAGAAATGTTATCAATGTTGTTAGTGACAACATTGACAACTTTTACAACTTTTTGATTCTTGCATTCTAATTTGGTCAACACAACACATAACTTATCCAAATGCACTAACATGCCTATTATATGTCAAATTATCTCTCCTATACTCTAACAAGAATCAAAAACAAGGTTCCATAATTTGTGGAACATTTACCTAATTTGGACAAATCATCACTTTCTAACATCAAATGATATATTTAGGTCTTCTAACCAAATAAACACACCCTAGGACCTATCTAGTCCTATTATTTCACTAGTGGCTTTGCTAAGACCACTACAAGCCAAAATCTTAACTAGGAGCCTAGGTTACCAACTAGCCTTACCTAGGTGCTCCTGCACCATACTCCCCCACAAAGGAAAGTCCTGTCACTCATATAGACACAATGTCTTTAGGAATGCCCATCTTCTTGAAATATGTATCAGTAATCCATGTTTCCTCGGAATCTAGTTTGTTCTTCCACTTGATGAGGTGTTCCATGTACACCTTATGTCTAGTATTCTTCTTGACCCTTGAATCTAATACCCTATATTCTTCTCTCTGCATCTTCGGAGGTAAAGCATCAGCTTCCACATCCTTTCCAACCTCTTCTATGTTCAAATCCATCTCTGTCAAAGGTCCTTTAAAATTTATAAAACCTGCCACATTAAAGATGGGTGAGATGCTCAATTTAGTAGGTAGATCCACCATATAGACATTAGCCCCATACTTGGATAAGATCTTGTACGGTCCAAATCTCTTCATCTGCAGTTTTCTAGACATCCCCTTCTGCAACCTAGACTTATTCAGGTGTACCATGACATAATCACCTACCCCAAATTGAACATCTTTTCTCTTTTCATCCACTTTGGCCTTCAACTTTTGGTTAGACTCCAATATAGTATTCTTCACCTTCTCTTGGATCTCCTTCATGGTTTCAGTGAAGTCTTTAGCATGACCACTCCTATACTCCATGGCTCCAAGTTCTCTAAGCTCACATACACCCCTTGGGTGCATCCCATAAACAACTTCAAATGGGCTTCTACCTATTGTTCTGTTAACACTGTCATTGTATGCATACTCTTCTAGGGGAATGATCACATCCCATGTCTAGCCATACTCCTTGGTTAGGAACCTTAACAAGTTACCTAACACTCTGTTAATCACCTCAGTTTGGCCATCAGTCTGAGGGTGGTAAGCTGAACCAAATGACAAGTTGGTTCCCAATCTATTCCACGGTGTTATTCAAAAATGGATCATGAACTTAACATCCCCATCTAAGACAATACTTAGGGGTATTCCATGGATTCATACAATCTCCTTAAAGAACAAGTGTGCAATGTTGCTGGCATCATTTGTAGTCCTACAAGGTTTAAAATGACCCATCTTACTGAATCCGTCTACCACAACATAAATACTATCATGGTCATGCTTTGTCTTAGGTAACCCTACAATGAAATCCATGCTAACACACTCCCATGGCCTATTAGGGATTGGTAAAGGTTGGTACAAACCTACATTACTAGCTCCTCCTTTTGCTTTCATGCACACTACACACTGTTCAACATACTTGTTTACATTTCTCACCATCTTGGGCCAATGGTAAAACCTTTGAACTAACTCTAGGGTTTTGTTCACACCAAAATGGCCACTCAATCTTCCATTATGATTTTCCTAAATGATATTTTCTCTCATTGAACACTTAGGGACACATAATTGGTTCCCCTTAAACAATAATCCACTCTGCAAGGTAAAATCAAAAAATTGGCTATGAAAGTGAAAATCAAAGCATACCTTATAGGCTTCACCAAAGCCTTCATCTTCTCTGTAGAGTTCTTTGTAACTCTCTATCCCAATTCTCTTCAACTGAACTTCCTCAATGGTTAGCAATCTCCTTCTCAAGGCATCTGCAACGTTGTTCAATTGTCCCTTTTTGTGCTTTATTGTGAATGTGAATGCTTGAAGGTATTATTTCCACTTCAAATGTCTATTACTGAGCTTATCTTGGGTTTTTATATATCTCAAGGCCTGGTTATCAGTAAACACCACAAATTCTTTGGGTAATAAGTAATGTCTCCACTTCCTAAGAGACTGAACCAAAGCATATAGTTCCAAATCATAAGAATAGTATTTCTTCTTTGCTTCATTTATCTTTTCACTGAAGAAGGCTATAGGCCTACCTTGTTGGCTTAACACACCCCCTACTACCATTCCATTTGCATCACACTCCAAAGTAAAAATATGACCAAAAGTAGGGAGTTGAAGGACAGGTTTTGTTGCTACTTGCTTATTCAATATTTCAAATGCTTTCTCTACTCTAGAATTCTATCTCAATTTAGTCTATATACCACCCTTGATGGTGTCTAATATTGGTGCACAAATACCACTGAAATCCCTTATAAACTTTCTGTAAAACTGGGCTAACCCATGAAAAATTCAGAATTTTGTCTCTATGGTTGGTGTGGGCCAATTTAGGATAGCCTCCACCTTACTTGGGTCCATTCTCAATGACCCTTGGGATACAAAAAATCCCAAATATACAAGTTATTGCTTGAAGAACTCACATTTCTCAAGGTTGATTAACAACTTCTCTTCTTGCAATATCTTAAGCACCATCTCCACATGTTTCACATGCTCCTCTGTTGTCCTACTAAATATAAGTATATCATCTAGATACACTACCACAAAGATCCATGTGAATTCCTTAAGCACTTCATTCATGAGCCTCATGAAAGTGCTAGGGGCATTTGAGAGGCCAAATGGCATAACTCTCTAGTCATACAACCCATCAACAGTCCTAAAAGTTATCTTCCATTCATCCCCCTCTTTTATCCTAATATGGTGGTATCCACATTTCAAGTCTAACTTAGTGAAAGACTTCCCCCCCCCCAATATAGTCCATCAAATCCTCTATCCTAGGAATTGGAAATATGTAGATAATTGTGATCCTATTTATTTCTCTAGAATAAGTACAAAGCCTCCACTTACCACCTTTCTTGGATGCTAAGACCACTGGCATGACACATGGAATAATGCTCTTCTTTATTATCCCTTGATCTAAGAGCTCCTACGCTTGTCTATCCACCTCTAGGTTCTAGTCTAGAGCAAGCTTGTATTTTGCCTTGTTTTGAAATGATGCACCAGGTACAAATTCAATTTGATGACTTATCACTCTTCTAGGAGGTAAAGTTGAAGGAGTCCCATCACTGATAATATATTTGTACTTTTCAAGTAGCTCTATGATTTTCAATGGCAATGGTTCTTGTTTGAGCTTCTCCTCTTCCTTAGTCTTAAGTAAGATAGCATAGACTTCACTCTCCTCACCTCTAAGGGCATTCATGAACTCCTTTCTCCTACTCAACAAGATACTAGGATTCTTAGGTCGTGGTTCATCCTCTTCTCACAAGGACTGTATTTTGAAATTTTTGTCACCTTTCTTGAAGGATATGGATTTTTCCTTCCCATCATACATTGATCCTTTATCATATTTTCAAGGCCTTCCTAGGAGTAGATGACATGCATCCATAGGTAGTACATCACATAGTAACTTGTCCTTGTACTCTGCAATAGAAAACTCCACCCAAGTTTTCTCAATCACCAACACACTCTGACCCTTATTCAACCATGTCACCTTATAAGGATTGACATGAGGTATCTTTGTCAACTTGAGCTTATTGACAACTTCCTCTGATATTATGTTGTTTGTGGAGCCTGAATCCACTATCACTTTGCAAACTTTACCAATGATTTTGCATCTGATCCTAAACAGTTCCTTCTATCCTTGGGCTCATCCTTTACTGGTTATCTAATTAGGACTCTTTTGAACATCAATTTCTCTCCCATATTTGACTCAATTTGATCACCCTCTGGTGCTTTGACACTTTTTGTGTCCTCTTGAGCATATTCAATCCTCTTTCTATTGTTAAACGAAGTGGGCTTATCCGGGCACCTATAGGTAGGGTGGCCCAATTGGCCATAGTTGTAACATTTCATACTTGCAAAGTTTGAGTTTCTTCTTCCTAAACCCCTTACTATACTAGAGCCTCCTTGAGTACCTCTTCCTCTGGTATAACCCCCTCATGGAGTTGTTTCATTACCATGCTCTGTCAATTTGGACTCTCCTTGGTTCCTTTTTTCATTACCTCTATGTTGATAACCACTTCTATAACCCCCTTTATCTCTACCTCTGCCTCTACCTTTGAGATTGGAGTCTCCCTTCTTTTTGTTCCTCTCTTCCACCTTTAGAGCTAATTGGTGGCACTTTTGAACAATGGTTGGAGTCCACAAACTTATCTCCTCTTGGATGTTCCACTTTAGACCACCCATGTATCTGGCTACCTTGATAGGCTCCTCTTCTTGAATCTTGGACCTAAGGCATAACATCTAAAATTCCTCTATATAAGAGGCCACATCCAAGTCCTTATGTCTCAGACCTTGTCTCTTCCTATGAATTTGAATTTCATAGTCCTCTGGAAGATAGTTCTCCTTTACCTTGGTTACCATGGCTTTCTACTTAGCAATAGGTTTTTTACCCATTCTAACCCTCTCATCTTGTAGATACTTCCACCATGTCAATGTTGACCCTCTGAGCCTTGATTTTCCACTTTTACCTTTTCTAGCTCAGTGACACCTTAACATTCAAAATGGTTCTCCATCTCCTCAATCTAATGCATTACTACTTCTATATCCATATTTCCACTAAATAGTGGTACTCCTTGCAATTCCTTTCCTCCTAGGGATTTTATGCCTTTCAAGAATGGTTCTTCATTCAAAACAGGGTCTGGTTCAGGGATGATATCTTCCTCTACAATCCTTTTAACTTTGTCACTATTTTCAACTTCTTTACCTTTATCCTTGGCATCAACTACTTCTTGTAGTTTTATTCTCATATCTTCTAGGGCTTCTTCAAGGAGTCTATTTTTCTCCTTTTGCGCACCCATCTCCTTAGCTATCTCTACAGTAGTCACCATGCTAATCCCCCTACTGATTCACCAGTATTTAGAGACATACACCAACTCCCAAATCTTTGACTCACTCTTATACCAATCAGATGTAATGACAAGTCTTTCTCCCAACCTTATCTTCTTCTAGGGTATCCTATAGGCTACTTCTCTATCCTATTAGGGTTCTTAGCTAACCCTAATCTTCCAAGGATTTATTTCTTTAATCCTTCACCTATTCAACTTGTCAACACCAATCAAGAAATCAACTCAACTAGCTATATGCTCCATAGAGGTCTTCTCGCACCTTCTATACTAATTGATCCAAAATTGATCAAAACCAAACACCAGTAGAGAGGAAGGCTTCTATCAAGATAGATTGAATCAAACTCCATGTCTAAGAACACAATTTGTGATGAAATACTAATCAAATTCAAGAACTCACTCCAAACTCACCCAAAATAGGGCTACAAGCATTAGGCCTAATCAAGCACCTTTTCCCAAATAACTTGAAATTCTTCTTAACAAGATGAAAAACCAACTCTAGATTCTAACACCCTTTTCACAGACCTAAAGGATTTTCTAGGTCTTGCCTTCCCAAACTATCCATACAGACGGTTCCTATTTGCAAGTATATTTTTAAGGGTTTCACTATGCACTGAGTATGTCCATCAGGGTTTGAGTTTCCACCATGAATAATTCATCACTAGAGCTTCTCATTAGATTTGGGGCTTCTCCACACACATGTCCTCCTCTCCACATGCTTTGATTGAAGCAACCAATGCTTTCAATCGCTCCTATTGCCCCTGCAACTCACTATGATCCCTAGCCATGCATCTCTCATTCGCCTAGGGCATCACTGTAAAATTAGCAAATCTGATTTCCAGGGTCCATCCGTCTCCATACATATATTACAAGGAGTCACCTCACCCATTCCAAGAGCCTGTATAAGTGCCATGGTGGAATGATGAGCTATGACCCCATTTGCAAAACCTGCCTGGTTCAGACCAACGACAATGAAGAAAACAAAAACTATTTACAATGGGAATGAAACTAGAACTAAAACACCAACTAATCACATAAAGAAACAATAAATTACATCAACTAACTCTTGCACAAATCACAGTGTAGATTTCAATCTATTAAACACCAAAATGTATACAAAATGCTCAACTATAACTAGTTTTTCAATTACACAGTCCGTACACTAATTTTCCAAATTTGTCCAACCCCATACACAGGTTGGGGGTAGTCTTATATAGTTTACCATGGCACAAATCCAATTGTTTCTGACAGTTATACAACCAATTTATTGAAGATCCATAATAACAAGGAACGTTGTCAATGACAACATTGACAACTTTTACAATTTTTTGATTCTTGCATTCTAACTTGGTCAACACATCACATAACTTATCCAA
Organism: Thuja plicata; assembly: GCA_018584345.1. Classification (NCBI taxonomy): domain Eukaryota; kingdom Viridiplantae; phylum Streptophyta; class Pinopsida; order Cupressales; family Cupressaceae; genus Thuja; species Thuja plicata. Next base: position 1,612,555 of record MU223823.1, on the reverse strand, counting down.
ATGCACTAACATGCCTATTAAACCTCAAATTATCTCTCCTAGACTCTAACAAGAATAAAACCCAAGGTTCCATCATTTGTGGAACATTTACCTAATTTGGACAAATCATCACTTTCTAACATCAAATTATCTAGTTAGGTCTTATAACAAAATCAACACACCCTAGGACCTATCTAGTCCTATTATTTCACTAGTGGCTTGGCTAAGACCACTACAATCCAAAATCATAACTAGGAGCCTAGGTTACCAACTAGTCTTACCTAGGTGCTCCTGCACCAATAGTACTGACCTAAAGAGGTTTCTCTTCAAAGCATATCTAGTGACTCCATTGGTGCTAAGAACATGAAGATCTAGTCCTATTCAAATTTATGAGAAGGATAGAAAAGAGGAGCTCGACACCTTCTAAATTATTGCAATTGCCTCCAACAAGAAGAATAGGGAGATCATCTCAAAGGAAATTCCCTAGAAGGAGATTACAGTCTACACGACCTATTTCAGAGGAGAGACCCTTGCTTTTCCAGTCAAGAAGGAGAGGAAGATCTTTAAACAAAGAATTTCTAGAGGACTCAGCTCCACTCCCTGATTCAAATATAGTTCAATTTTTTTTTTTTCAACAAATCACGGACCCTGCAATGGCAATGCAGTTTTCTTTTGTACCCTTCAATCAAGGGATTCCATTAGATTTTTCTCAACATCATGATGTGCCCTTAGTAGCACTCGAAATTCTACCTGATTTTGCAGTAGAAGGATAGAAAATGAATTATGAACACATAAGGGATGTAGATACTAAGTTGTTGGCAGCTTCTTTAAAAGGTAAGGCCTGAGAATAGTTTAGAACTTTAGCTGTTGGTTCTATTGATTCACTAGATAGATTAGGGGAATCCCTTAGTAAATATTTTGAAGATAAATCAGACTATCTATCCCTAGTTGAGAAACTCACAACCATAAAAAGAGCTCCTTAAAAGCAGATGACAGACTTTAATAATAGATTTCTCAAGACATGGAAAAAGATTACTATTTCTATAAGGCCTTTAGCTGACCATGCTTTCCTATACTTCTTGAATAGTTTGAATAGAAACATATCTGTCATGATTCAATCCATGGGAGGTACCTCACTACCTCAGGCTTTTGACATAGTAGTAAGAGCTAAAAATTATCTAATTCAAGCCAATATGATAGCCCCAAGGCCACTCTTTCCTATTTCTCCTTACATTCAGCCCAATATGCTTTTTCAAACCCCTCCATTTACCCCCATACCTACTATTGTGACACCTCAAGCTATTTCTAGCAATGAGGCATTGGGAGCAGGTTTTTCCCAAGAACTGTAAACAATGAAAAGTGATCAGTAAGAAACAAATATCTTACTACAAAGTGGTCAACAAGAAATAAAAAACTTGTTACAAACCCTAACCAAAGAGTTGACCAATATAAAAAAGTAGATCAGGAGGCTAGACCACCTTTTCAACACCAAAATCAAGGTCCTAAATAGCAATATCAAAAATAGGGATGATCTTATCAGCAGAATAGGCTGCCATAACAAGGGAATTACCAAGGCCAAAGGAACAACTTTAATCAAAGACCATTCCATCCTTATAATCTTGTGCCCCTCAACTCTACAAATCTGACTAGGGAGCTAGTTCCAAGTTAGAACAATCTAGCCTTAGAAAATGAATGGTGTTTTCCTTGAAACCATCCCCATAATCAGGCTACATGCTCAAATGGGTGGATAAATCAAGCACTAATGGCACAAAATTCGTCATACACCCAATCAGAGGAAGCTCCTAGTGGGTCAATACCACAAAAAAATGCAGATACTAATGAGACTTCTCTCTTGAATTGGGAAGAGAAAGATTTTAATGGAGTAAATGGTGAATCTTCAATTGTTTCCAATACTCGGTTAAAGAGAAGAACCCAAGGCATGGAGAAAGAAGAGGAGAAGGAGAATGATACTACATTTGCAAGGCCATCACATTCATCTATCCCTATCATACCAAATAAGGCTCCCACCATGCTAGTCAAGGAGATTCAATCTCCCAAGGATGTTGAGCCCATAATAGTGAAAGCACCCCAGAAGATCCACATAGCAGTGCCTTTCAACATTGTGGACAACATGAAGAAAATGAATATAACTATGTCAATGTGGGACTCCTTGGCTATTCCAGGACAACCTAAAATCTTTAGGAAGGCTATAAGTGAATTGGCAATTCCTCAACAACCCACAAATGAGATTGCCAAGCCAGTGTTGGTCAACATTGATCAAGAGAAGAAAATTCCAAGAAGAAACACCAAAGTAGAATCCACTCAAGACAGGAACTTAAAGCCCCCTCCCTATTATGTATCATTAATTATTGGATATTTTCTAGTACATAATTGTATGGTAGATAGTGGAGCTACTATTTCAGTCATGCCCAAGAAGATAGCTTACTAATTAGGGCTCAAATATGAACCATTCCAAAAGAGAGTAACACAAATTGATGGTTCATCAATAAACACAGTGGGTGTGGCCAAGGATATAAGTCCAATCCTCCATACAAGCCCCAATTTCTCTATCCTACTTAATATTTACGTCATAGACCTCCCTGCCCTATTTTATATATGTTTGTCAAGGGAATTCATAGCTTAGATAGGAGGCTATATTTCTTCTCACTAGTATTATATGCTTTTCCATACTAGATATGGAACCAAGGTTACTATAAAATCTAAATCATTAGCAATACATCATATAGAACCTTATGTTTCTGATGTAATCAATGCAAGTTATCTTGCACTTGACAGTAATGATTTTCCAATCATCAAGGAGACAAATACTCAGTTAGAGAACGTCCTGGATATTTATCTAGATGAATGGGGATCAGAAAGAGCTTCAGAGGCCCAAGATAATGTTGTTTGGGATGTTGGTTTTGGAAATTACATGATACAAGAGGATGGTTTCATATAGCCAAATCTTTCCAAAGCAGACACTAGGAATCAAAATAACAAAGCAATGAGGTTTGGGAACTATTCTTTGATGGTGCTAGAAGAAGACATGGATCTAGTGGTGGTGCAATTCTTATCTCCCCAAAAGGTGAGAAATACTATGCAGCCTTTAGATTCAGTTTTTATTGCACAAGCAATACTGTTGAATATGAGAGTTTGGTAAATGGACTAGAATGGGCTAGAAAGAGAGGTATTAAAGCCTTAAAGGTACATGGTGACATTGAATTGGTTGTTAGACAAGTAAGAGGGAAAAGTGATACCAAGAATGATATAATGAAAGCCTACAAGCATAGAATTTGGGATGTTATAGAAGATTTTCATGCTTTCAACATCATTGCTATCCCTAGAAAACTAAATTAGAATGCAGATAGGTTAGTTGTTGTTGGATCCCAATTTGATATTCCCAATAAAATTTCAGTAGGAAAGGATCAAAAACATGGAAAGATTATTTTCAGGCCTTCCATCCCTGATAATGATTTTAATTGGCAAGTGTTTGAAAATGTTGAGCAAATTCTGCAATTCTTATTTGAGGAAGATGTCTTTTCAGAGCACAATCAGGATAGGTTGATGCAAAATTATGGTGACCAATTGGTACAAATCAAATCTAATAAGATTCCTAAAGGCCTTGTCACCTTAGAATCTATCTTCAACAAAGATGACCAAGACAAAAAGAATAAGACTAGCTTGGTAGTTCAATAGGAACACTATGTTGATTTAGAACTTGAACCCGGTAAAAGCTTAAAGTTTGATAAGGTGAACACTGAGTCAGAAAAGAAAGCCTACACTCAATTATTTTAGGAATTCAGTGATTTATTTTCCTAGAAATATGAATACCTCAAAGGATTTAATCCAACATTTTCTCAACATACCATTGAGCTAGAACCAAATGCCAAACAGCCAGATAGAAGCAGAGGTCTGTCAATCCCAAACTAGAGCTACTTATGCACAAGGAAGTTCTCAAGTTGATAGAGAGTGGTATCATTTACCCTATTAAGCATACTATTTGGGTGTCCAATCTATTCCCTATGAGGAAAAATAATGGGGATCTTATAATATGTGTTGACTTTAGGGACCTTAATAGGGCATCCCTAAAAGATCGCCATCCATTGCCATCCATGGAGAAAATTTTGGAATGTGTCTCTGGATCAAAATGCTTTTCATTGCTAGATGGCTACTCAGGATACAATCAGATCCTAGTTAATAGAGAGGATCAATTCAAGACTACATTTACAACCAAGTGGGGAACTATGGCCTATCAAAAGATGCCTTTTGGTTTGTCAAATGCAGGTGCCACTTTTCAAATGGCTATGGATATGGCCTTTAAAAGCCTCATGTACAAGTTTGTACTGGTCTACCTTGATGGTATCACTGTCTATTCTAAACATGTAGCATATCACATCAAACATTTAAGGAAAATATTTGAAATATGTAGAGATTTTGGGATCCCCCTTAATCCCAAGAAATGTGTGTTTTCAGTCCATGAAGGGAAGTTTTTGGGGTACGTTGTGTCCAAGCAAGGTATCATAGTAGACCCTGAGAGAATTGTAGCTATTCTAGAGCTACCCCTACCACATCATAATAAGAGTCTACAATCCTTCATAAGAAGGATTAATTTTGTTAGGCATTCCACACCTAATATTGCAGATCGTTTGAAGCCTTCAACAACCATGTTGAATAAGAATGCAATTTTTTGTTGGAGCAAAGAAGGAAAGAACAATTTTCAAACCATTACAGAGGCTCTGATAGAAGCTCATGCCTTAGTAAATCTTAATTTTAGCAAATACTTCATTCTTTATGCTTATGGAGGCTTTGATGCCATCTCTTCAATGTTGACTCAACATAACTCTGAAGGATTGGAGCTTCCTATTGCTTTCTTTAACAAAGGTTTGGAAGAGTATGAACAAAGATACTCTTTTGTGGAAAAACATATACTTTTTGTGGTAAAAAGCCTTAAAAAGTTCATACATATGTTAATCTATAGTAAGGTAGAATTGAGGATCACTCATCCTAGTATCAAAGAGTCCCTTCTCTCTAAGGACCTAAATGAGAAAAGAGTTGGTTGGATCACCAAAGTCATGGAACATGATGTAGACATTCAGGTTACCAAGCTAGTTAGAGGAAGAGGCCTTTGTGAACAATTCACAGAGGATGAAACTCTAAAGGATCAAGAACAAGTGAATGCATCTTTAGTTGTGCATTCAAAAGAAGATCATGCCAAGGTAGCAGGTTGGTTTCCAAACATGGTCCATTTTTTAAAGACATGTGAGTGCCCTACAAACTTGGATTCATCAAAAAGAAGATATTATAGATTGTAATCTATTCCTTTTGTGTTGATTAATAAGGTATTTTTTAGAAAGGATCATAATGGTGGTCTCTTGAGATGCATTAATTTAGAACAAGTAGCAGGTGTCCTACATGAATTCTATGATGGACCTTCTAGAGGTCATTTCTCTCCTAGGACTACTGCTTTTAAGATCATGAGAGCTAGATACTATTGGCCATCTATCTTTAAGGACAGTCATGATCATGTGAGAAAATGCCTGAAGTGTGCTATGTTTGCAGGTAAGGAAAGGCTTGCAGCTCTTCCCCTCAAACCAATCAGGATAGACCAACCCTTTGTGAAATGGGGCATTGACTTCATAGGCCTAATTAACCCCCCATCTAGTGCAGGCCATAAGTGGATAATCACTGCAACTGATTACTTCACCAGATGGACTAAGGCTATTGCATTAAAAGAAGCTAATGAGAGTGTTGTACTGAATTTTTATGATGACATAATCCACAGGTTTGGAATCCCAGACTCTATTATATCAGATAATGAACTTTCCTTCATAGGCCTAAGAGTCACTGAATGGGCAGTTAGGAATGGTATTTGTTTAAATACTAGTTCCAATTATTACCCCCAAGATAATGGTTTAGAAGAGTCTACAAACAAGACTCTGATCAGGATAATCAAGAAGATTTTGCAAGAGAATCAGAGAGATTGGCATTCCAAATCAAAGGCTGCCTTATGGTTAGACAGGATCACTCCCAAGAAGATCATTGGGAATTTTCCTTACATGCTAGTCTATGGAAAGGAAGCTAAATTTCCCATCTCAAAAGAATTTCCAGCTCTAGACCTTGCCACTCAGCTTGTCCTCTTTGAAGAAGGAGATCCTTGTAGGTAAGATATGCTTAGCTCATGGAGTTAGAAAGAAGAGACAAGGCTATGCAAACCATGGAGTTTCAATAGATCCAAACCAAGAAGAGCTTTGACAATAGAGCCAGTTCAAGAAGCTTCAATGTTGGGGATATAGGACCATCAAATGGGATGAATTCAAATCCAAGCCTTGCAGACATACAAAGTTTGATTCCTTTTAGGGAGTCCCATTTGTGATCACTGAGTGGAAGGAGCTAATGCTTCTTAGCTATCAAATATTGAAGGAGAAGTCTTGCCAATTTCTATCAATGGCTTTCACCTAAAGCCTTTTTTTAGGTTTGTCCATCTTTGTAATTAAGTTTCCTGCTTTCTCTTTTGCTTTCTAGGTTGGTTTCCCCTACTTTTTTTCAAGTGCTTGTGCACAATTAGTTGTTTGTTCCTGTTTGTATATAGCTTTTTCCATGTTTTGGCTCCTTGTTCCTCCTCTTTTTTTTAGTCCTCATGTTTCCCAGAAGTTTTTGTGTACTCAATGCAGACTCCTATGTGCAATGGAATGTCAATAGGCCACTAGTTTTATATATGTCTAGCAAGCTGACATTCAGCAGAAATTGCCAAAAATGTTATCCAAATTCCCATCCTATGTAATTTGGCTACAAGTGGAGAAAAATGAGGATCCCACAAGGGTAAAGCCCAACTTGTATGAATTTTGCATGATTCTTGGTCTTTACCATGTTCTCTACATATTGCTAGGTCACTATTTTTACCCCTAATTCATTTCCTAAAGCCTAAATGTAAGAAAACCCTATGAATTTGAGATAAACCCTAAGTTCTTGGTGGCCCTGTTCTAATTATGTGTTACTTTTTCAAGCACTTAAGTGTTCATTTTTTCATGTGCACATATTTTTTCTCTTAGTCATGCAGTCTCCCAATGTCGATCAAATATTCTTTTTCATCTAGCGATACAACGCAGGCTTTATGTCTTTATCTCGCAAGGAAATGGAATACGCTCTTTTCATCAAGAGATTTAACACAAGTCGTTGATTCAGTTTTGATCGTATGTTGTGTGGGAAATCTCATAATGAAACCAAATTTAAGGGAATGATTCATAAACTCATAGACATGAAGGACTTCAGTTACCCAGGGTTTCAGATAAGTTAAAGTAGAGTTAGGGATAAATTCAAAGACTAAAGGTAATCTTCAAGCAGTTCTGATCAATCCAACAGTTGGCTTATAGGCTTAATGCAGATATGTGCATGATTTAATATTCAAGCCATTAATATGTGGTGACACATGGATGGTGGGGAAACCTTTATGCATGGTCTTCAGTTGATTAATCTGTGAGCAGTTCTAATTTAATCCAATGGTGGGATTAAAGGCTTAAAGACAAGTTGATAGAAATCTAACAATCAAGCCATTAAGTCGTCAAGACACATGTCCATGGTGGAGCCAGGCTAAAGTCAGAAAAAGGTAGTGATCGATCAAGTTTCTTTTGATCCAATGGTCTGCTTGATGACTTAAAGACAAGGTTCTCATGATCTATCCATCAAGCCATTAAGTCATGGTGACATATGGCAGATGACGTCATGGGTCTCAGGTTGGAAAGGTAAGATAAAGGCACAACAAGTAAAGAAGATTGAATGGCTAGCTTAATGCCTTGATGGTAAAGATGAAGTTGTTGAACCTATAAGCCATCACATCGTGGTGACACATGGCAGCTCTGATCTTGTACTCGCGGGTATTTTAAGAAGGATCAACGATTGTGTCTTAAAGTTGATCAAGATTCAAATCTGAGCCGTTTATCAAGCATTCCACACCATTTAGTGATCGTATATATTTGAATTCAAATATTCAAATCTATTTTCATGATGGCTCATAGTGGTGGCGATAAAGAAAAAGTTCTAGATAAACAATTGGAACCATCGCTTATTCTGTTCAAATTTGTGGCAATATGGGATATTTTTAAAAGGGTAATTTGATCTTCTAAGATATTCCTAAAGTGCAATGATGATTAGTTTAACTAATTTAGGGTTTATGCATTGTTGAAGAATCTATTGTAACCCTAATTCTACCCTAACTGGGTGGTGGGTTGACTCCTGAGCCTGCATGCTAGGGGAAGTTGTATATAAGTGTTTTTGTAGCTTTTGTAGCTTAGAGGTTTTTTAGCTTATGCAACATTTTTGTGGCATTTTCTCTGCCCCTAAATTTTCATGTGTTTGTAATTTCTCATTGGAATTCAGATTATGCAAAGGCTTTTGAGATATTTTTCTCTATCCCTGGCCTTCTTGTCTGTATTTCTCTTGTTGGATTATAATACATTGATTGATATTTTAGAGATCTTGGAGTTCTTGAGCCCTCTTTCTTCTGCATCTTTGTGCACTATTATAAATTATCTGATTTAGATGATCTTGTGGATATTGTTCAATCCCCTATCATTTTGTCTCATTTTGGTGCCTATTTGTTGGAGTGAATATCTGTTTGCAGGTCATAGTCCATGTCTTTTCTGTTGAATATGCTATTGTTTTCAAAATCTTATCTTTCCCTGAATAGCCTCTTTTCATTCTAAAACTCTCTATGAAATACTTATGCAAGCCTACTCATAAAGTTGTACTCTACTAGATTCCATAAATTTCATGCTAGCCTTGGTCCTTGTGTTATGGTTCATGTTACCTTTGGTGCATCACCTAGTAGTTTAAAGTTTTTTTTCATTATTTCCCTTTAGTTCTTCTATCCCTATTCCTCCCAAATTTATGTGTCATGTTTAAGAGAAAACATAGCTGATTATCCTAGAGGAACCAGCCTAGAACCTGGAGGTCTCACTTCAAGTTAGTAGAGGTCCCACAACTTCAATGTGATTCCCATGTTATACTAGATTATTAAGCTCTAGAGCTTAATTGGGTGCAAAATTTAGTGTATAATAGGTTCTCCAACATCCATTGCTTGATTTTCCCTAGGGAGTGATCCTAACCCTTCTTTAATGTGAATTTATTCAACTTGACTTGACCCTCCTACTTGAGCTTCTCCTTTACCTTGACCATGTTGATTGTGATCTACATGCACAAAAATGAATCAAATTAGAGAAAACTATAGCATAGGTCCATTAAATTTAGGCACATAAAATTAGAGGACTAGGTCCATACCTTCTTTAGTTTTATAATAATACGTCAATGAAGCTTCACAATTTTTTTGTTTGGTACCAGGTGACCTTTTTCTTGCAGATTTACTTTTCTTTCCCTTCTTGTTCCCCATTTCTTCTCTCCAAAAAACTGTCTTCCAAAAAATCGGCAATTGTAATTCTCCTCTTCATAAAAACATGTTAGAAAAAATCACCTTGATAGTAATACTCCTCTCCAAAATTATGCCTTTGAAAAAAACACCAATAGAAGTTCTCCCCTAAAAAATGCCTTTGAAAAAATAAAATCAATAGTAAAAAAATGTGAATTAACTTGATTGCAATTGTGTGAAAAATGACAAAAAAAATTTCCTTTATACCATACAAAAATAAAAAATCATAACTAGTCGACCTAGATCGGGCAAACTAGGTGAGCTAAAAGTATGGTGGGGCTTTTTTACACAGGAACTTTCCTAGGGGGTCTTCGCATGAAGACCCCTTTGCACGAAGCCTGGAGAAACCTTCATGTGAAGGGGGTCTTAGGTCGAAGACCCCAAATTTGAAGCTTTCCCTAGGAGATTAAAAAATACAAAAAATGTTCTTTCAAGACCTAAAACAAGGACCAAACAAGATGATTTTATGAAACAAAAATTGTTAGATGATGCTACTTGGAGCAAGATTTATAATGACTATAATTTTAATACATATTGAGTTCATTGTCACTTTCAAATTTTACTTTAATTAAACATAGGTTGTTTGGTCATTTAGCAACCTTTTCTTTCGAGGCTTCGGGAAAAATAGTAAATTATAAAGAAAAAATTATGAAAAATATGTCAGAAAAGATTATTTGTGTTACCTTTCTATCAAAAAAATAAAAAATGAATTTTGATATATACAAATCAAGTTAGAGCAATCCAAAAGTACCTATGCCTAAATTATAGTTACTGTCACTTTAGAACTTAATAAATTGTGTAATATTGAACTACAATGAATGAAACCAATTGCATCCATTAGATATTAAAGTTACAAATATAACCTTAAAATAATTACATCGTTATCATTTTTGAAAAAAAGTTTATGCTGATCCATGTGACAGTCACTCCTTAAAAATACTAAGTTTTCACACAAACCACTTTTCAAGGAGAAGGAAAGATGGATTCAAATCAATTTTAAATTTTTTTTTTAAATATATTTAGAAACTAGAAATAAAATTCTAAAATACTCTAGCTCACATCATCTTCAAATTCCTAAAAATTTTGCGGCAATAGGTGTTCAAAAGTGAAGTTTTTTTTTTCAGAATGTTGATCTGAGTGTCAAAGTTGGCCAAAAAGTGGGACACACTTCATTTTTCTCAAGGGAAGGATAATTGTTTGATATTATTCAATTTACATTTACATTATTTATTAATCTGCCAACTTCTCTACAACATTACATGTATTATGAGGGGTTTTCATAGATATTCTCTCTTTTTCTCTCCTAAAGGGAAATCTTTTACAATACTTAATGAAAAAAGTAATACTTCCTCACTTATAAAACTTTCATGCATCTTTTCTCTCTTTTGGATTTTTTTTCTGGAGGATTTTCTACCTTTCTCAAGCTTTTGATAGATTATTTTGTACATCATGGGTACCTCACTAGGCCTAGTATATGGGACCCAACTTTTATCCACTTACACTATTCTTAGTCTAGGTTGTTAGTGTAGAATATATTTTACTTATTATTTAAAAATTAATTAGGTTTAGTGCAAGAAGTTGGGTCCCAATTCAGCAGAAGTATCGTGGACTTGAAAAATGTTGCTATAAATGGGCACCCATTTTGAAAAAAATAGGTGACTGCTTTAGGCTCAGACGCCTGATCCAAAAATTCAAAAAATAGGTGCCCATTTTTTTCAAAATGGGTGCCCATTCTTTTCAAAATGGGTTCCCATTTCTAAAGTTTATTTTTTAAATTTTTTTTCCTAGAAACTCATTTTTTACACGCTAATTTATTATATTTAAGAAACGGGCACACGTTTTTAAACATGTGCCCATTTTTTAAAGTTGAATTTTCAAGTCACCATTTGCATTGGATTTCAGTTCGGGACAGGCTTGGTGGGGCCAAGCATATGCTTAGACCTCCAAAATAATCATTAAGGCATTGAAATACTAGACTTTTGTCTTGTCGCAATGTTTTGAAGGCTTTCCTAATGGAATTTGTTGATGAAATGAAAACCCATTAGATTTCTTACAGTCCAGATTTCAAAAATATAAATCTTATAGTGATGATCAATTTTACTATTTTTGCAATATTTATTAATCAAAAGTAGAACCTAAACTTAAAATAGTGAGGTTCGCTAAAAATTTAATAAATATTTTTTTTTTGTTTTCTGAAAATAAATATATGACATCAATTACATAGTATTTTATTGAAGATTTAAAAAAAAAATTGAAAAAAAGTGAAATTTTGATCAAATTATGGTGGTCGTACACTAGACCTTTCAAAAATATACTTTACAGTCAATTAAAAATTAACAAATAAATAAAAATTCAATAAAAAAATAAAAATATGCTTATCAATCTTTGGTGTCTTAGGTATCTTTCCCTAGAAGGATTCACAAAAATTTATTTATTTAGGTCAAAATATGGTGGTCGTACACGTGTGTGGTATGGGCCTGAAACAAACATTTTGAAAAAGTGGTTTTTAAACATGCCTACTAAAAATAAATTTCTACCACGTGGGTATTGAAATAAATTACATATTTGAAAACTAGACTCTAAGAAATATATTTTCCATTACTGAAGTGTTTCGAGATTCATTCTCTAAGTGCCTCAAATTGTGACATCAATTGACAGAAATTTTAAAAATGTGGAAAATACTTCAATCTTTTGCCCAAAAGTGGGACTCAACTTCTTACAACCACCCATTATCTGTTATATTTTACATATACTGTAAAGCCACCTTAGTTAAACATGTTGTATATTGAGGTGACTTGGAGATTTAAGCAAACTTTTCCAAGCTAAGGTGTCTCCCTTTTTCCTCTTCGTGTACATATTTTTCCACCACTACTTGAGTTCTTGAGTCAACTCCTAATACAACACAAACACCTTTATCTATTTATGTACACCAAGTTCATAATAAAATTTGTCAACTTGCATATGCAATTTTTAATAGAGTAAGCAAGGAAGGGGCCTGATTCCAAATTACAAGAACATAACCATAAGAAATAATAGTGAGTTGAATAAACCTCACATCTAGTAAAGGCACACATGCCAACATTGATATCAGTAAAATGGGTACACATGCCATAGCTAATGACATCATGCTTAACCTATGTTTTCCTTCTCAACTTAAGAAAAGCAATATGCATATTTTGATTTTTCCTTGGGTGGATATGCAATAATTAATTGAATTTTTGATTGTATGAATTGGTTTATTGAAGTTTTGATAATAATCTGCACGATTGAATCATAAACACTCTTAACCTTTATTTTGGACATTCTTAACCATGTTTTCCTTTTCGACTTAAGAAAAAAAAATATAAACATTTTGATTTTTACTTAGGTGGATATGCAATAATTAATTAAAGTTTTTATTTTGTAGAATTATTAATTGAAGATTGATTTTTTTATAAGCATCAACATGCTTGAGTCATAGACACTCTTAACCTATGTTTTGAACACTCTTAACCTATATTTTGGACTCTCTTAATTTTTTATTGTATTAAATCTGCATACTTGAGTCATGAAGACTCTTAACCTAGTTTTGATAAGAATCTACATGTTGGATTTGTGGACACTCTTAAACCTATGTTTTGGACACTCTTAAATTTTGATTGTATAGATTCTACATGCTTGAGTCATGGACATTCTTAACCTATGTTTTGAAAACTCTTAACTTATGTTTTGGACTTTCTTAATTTTTGATTGTATAGAATCTGCATGCCTGAGTCATGAACACTCTTAACCTATCTTTTTGACACTCTTAACTTTAGTCCTTTTCAAGTTATGAAAAGGAATAACTAGTTTTGATAAGAATCTACATGCTTGAGTCGTGGACACTCTTACCCTATATTTTGGACACTCTTAAATTATGTTTTGAACACTTTTATTTCCTTTTCAACGTAAGAAAAGGAATACCTAGTTTTTATAAGAATCTACATGCTTCCTTGAGTTATGAACACTCTTAAATTATGTCATTTTCACCTATTTTGTTGACACTCTTAGCTTATGTTTTGCACTCTTAACCTATATTTTGGACACTCTTAACCTATATTTTGGCCACTCTCAAGTTTTTATTGTATGGAATTTAAATGCTTGAGTCATAGACACTCTTAACCTATTTTTTGGACAATCTTATGTCCTTTTCAACTTAAGAAAAGGAATATGAATATTTTTATTTTTCCTTAGGTATGTATACATGGAATAATTATTTAAGTCATGGACACTCTTAACCTATGTTTTGGACACTCTTAACTTATATCCTTTTCAACTTAAGAAAATAAATATAAATATCTTAATTTTTTCTTCAGTAGATATATATAAAATGATTAATTGTATATAAAGGAATATGAATATTTTAATTTTTCCTTGGGTAGATATACATGGAATAATTAATTGAGTCATGGACACTCTCAAATTATATTCCTTCTCAATGTAAGAAAATCGATATAAATATTTTAATCTTTTCTTAGATATCCATACATAAAATACTTAATTAACGTTCTAACTGTATACAATGATTAATTAAAATTTTGATATAAAATAATTCATTGAAATTTTGATTATATACAATGATTAATTTGTTTTCAATTATTAAACACTTAACCTGTGTTTTGGATACTCTTAACTTATATTCTTTTCAACTTAATAGAAGAAATAGAAATATTTTAATTATACATAAAATAATTGATTGATTTTTTTTTATCGTATGCAATGATTAACCATTTTTAACCTATGTTTGCACACTCTTAAATTATGTCATTTTCAACTTTAGGAAAATAATGCTTATATCCTTTTCAACTTAACAAAAAGAATACAATATTTTAATTATAGATAAAATATTTAATTAAAATTTTAATTGTATGCAATAATTAAAACCATTCTTAACCTAAGTTTTAGACACTCTTTGACTTATATCATTTTCAACTAAAAAAAGAATATGAATATTTTGATTTATATAAAATGATTAATTAAAATTTTGATTGTACGCAATGATTAATTGAAGTACTAATAATTAGCTACATGTAACTCAATGTGACCAAAATAATTAGCGATATATAATTCAATGGGACCAAAATAAAAAGCTATACATAACTCAATGTGACCAAAATAATTAACTACACATACCTATATTTTCCTTTTCAAAACCTATGTTTTCCTTTTCAATAAATTATTTTCAACTTAAGAAAAGGAATAAATTAATACTTAAAAAAAGAAGTAATTAAATCCTTTTCAACTTAAGAAAAGGATTAAATTGACACTTTATTAGTTACACAATTCAATATGAATTGACCAAAATAATTAACTGCACGTACAAAATAATTAAGTACACATGGTTGAATCATGAACACTCTTAACTTATATTTTCCTTTTCAATATATATTCCTTTTTATGAACACTCTTAATTAATATTTTCATTTTCAATGTCTTTTTTTCCTTAAAGACACTCCAATATATCATTTTCAGCTTAAATAAAGTAATATGAATATTTTGATTTTTCCTTTTCCACTTAAGAAAAGGAATATGAATATTTTAATTTTTCTATGGACATGTGTGCATAGATAATTTAATTTGACCAAAATGATTAGTTACACAACTCAATATAAGTTACACATATTTGAATCATGAACTCTCTTAACCTATATTTTCCTTTTTAATATATTCTTTTTCCTAAACTTTTCAATATATTTTAAATAATTATATTTTACATTTTTATATATATTTTTCTTTAAAGACACTTTTAACCTATATTTTCCTTTTCAATATATCCTTTTCAACTAAAGAAAAAAAACATAATTTGATATGACCAAAATAATATTTTTCATTTCAATATATCGTTTCCTTAAAGACCCTCTTAAGTTATCTTTTCCTTTTCTATATATCTTTTTTTCAACTTAAAGACACTCTTAACCTATGTTTTCCTTTTCAATATATCCTTTTCAAGAAAAAGAATATGAATATTTTAATTTTTCTTTAGATAAGTATACATGGCTAATTAGATTATTTTTTCTTTTCAATATACCTTTTCAAGAAGAAGAATATGAATATTTTAATTTTTATATATCATTTTTCTTAAAGACCCTCTTAACCTATGTTTTCCTTTTCAATATATCCTTTTCAAAAAGCTCTCTTAAACTATGTTTTCCTTTTCAATATATCCCTTTCAAAAAGAAGAATATGACTTTTTTAATTTTTATATCTTTTTCCCCTCTTAACTTAATCTATGTTTTCCTTTTCAATGATCCTTTTCATGAAAAAATTCCCTCTTGACTTATGTTTTCCTTTTCAATATATCCTTTTCTTAACAGAAATATAAATATTTTGATTTTTCTGAAAAAGAATAAATATTTTAACTAGCTAGATTATGTTTTCCTTTTCGTTATATCTACAATAAATAATGAATATATACATGGCTAATTGGGTTATATTTTCCTTTTCAATATTCATTATTAGATTATATTTTCCTTTTCAATATAAAATGAATATGAATATTTTAATTTTTCGTTTGATATGCATAGCTAGTTGGATTATGTTTTCCTTTTTCAATATAACATAAATATGAATATTTTAATTTTTTCGTTTGATATACATTGCTATTTGGATTATGTTTTCCTTTTTTCAATATAACATAAATATGAATATTTTAATTTTTTCGTTTGATTATATTTTTCTTTTCCATATAAAATGAATATGAATATTTTAATTTTCCATTTGATATGCATGGCTAATTGGATTATGTTTTCCTTTTTCAATATAACATAAATATGGATAAAATATTTTAACTAATTAGATTATATTTTCCTTTTCGTTATGTCTAGAATAAATAATGAATATATACATAGCTAATTGGATTATATTTTCCTTTTCAATATTCATTATTGGATTATATTTTCCTTTTCAATATAAAATGAATATAATATTTTAATTTTTTTTTTGATATGCATGACTAATTGTATTATGTTTTCCTTTTTCAGTATAACATAAATTTATGAATATTTTAATTTTTTCATTTGATTATATTTTCCTTTTCAATATAAAATGAATATGAATATTTTAATTTTTGTTTGATATTCATGGCTAATTAGATTATGTTTTCCTTTTTCAATATAACATAAATATGAATATTTTAATTTTTTGTTTAATATACAATGCTAATTGGATTATGTTTTCCTTTTTCAATATAACATAAATATGAATATTTTAATTTTTTATTTGATATACATTGCTAATTGGATTATATTTTCCTTTTCAATATATGTGGAATATATACATGGCTAATTGGATTATGGTTTCCTTTTCAATATATATATGTAATATGAAAATTATGTTTTCCTTTTTAATATATATGAAATATAAAAATTATGTTTTTTTGTATTAAACATAAGGAGATCAAAAATTACATCAAAATATACAATCGAGAGGCAAAGCCTTACACCGAGACTATCAGAGTAGCATTATCAACATGATATCAAACCAAAAAAGAGCATCAATATAATAGTAACAGAGAAACAACCAATGCAAAATGTCTTCATAGGATTCAGCCCAAGTAGTCCATCCCATTGGGCCTTCCATCTAGACAATATTTTTTTTTCCTTGAGGCCCCGTTTGGTTGGGGAATTGGAATTTGACTCAAAACCTTATTGTCTCATAATCAAGTTTTGATCTTCCAGTTTTGCATCTTCTGGATATAGTTTGGACTGTTTGGTTGACCCGGAAGATGACTGAGTCAATCCATCTTCCACGTTTAGTTGCCAATTTCAAAATCCTAAATTGGTGTTAAAAAATAGCGAGCAGAATCCATGGAGGTATGTTTTTCCTTGGCCCAAAACATTCTGGCTAGACTTGATGATGAAATATAACGGACGCAACTGAGGCCTCTCTGGAACGCTCTGGATCTTCATCACCTGGACCTAGAACTACTGCTATTGGTTATGGTATGGAAAAGGAAGGCCTAGATGAGGTTGTTCCCTTACCTTTGCTATTGTTGGGTCAGAAACAACTGGATCATTGATTAAGGCTAGTGGATAAACTATTATTGTACCAACGACAATAGGGTATGCTTTTGCTGCTCTATCTTCTGCCACTATCTCTATAGTTGCTTGCCCATATACTGCCTCTCTAGTGGCTAGTGGTGTTGCTTCAATAGGACCTGAAACTGGCTCATATGCTTACTCTGTTGGTTCTGCTGCTAGGTATGCTCATAGATATGCTCCTAGGTATACTGCTAGATATACTACTACAACTTGATCTTCTTCTTGAACAGTAGCTAAAATGGAACTTCTATACGTATGGAGCCACAATCTCTGCTAGTATCTTAGTTGTTACTGGTGTTGATTGAAGGTAAACGAGAATGAACATATGGACCTGTAACTAGAGAATCAAATGGCGCCCTCTACTCTTTTGCACACATCCAGGCCAGGATGCCTTTTTTTCATTGCACAGAAATCCCTTGGCACTTCATTGATTTTTTGAATATGAATATTGTCTCCACCTCCTCTACAGCCTCCTCTGTGATCTACTCCAATACGAGTGTCAAAGTGGAACAACCAACACAAATGCAATGGGCATCATTTTTTCCTCTTACAGACCCGACCGCTTATTAAATTGGGGTTAAAAAACCTAAAACTAGAATTTTATTTTGAACTCCACCTATTGAGTTGGAATATTGTACCACCCATTTTTGGGTCAAAATCGGGTTTCTTCGCCAAAACCAAAATTTCATTTTTGGGAACCAAACAGCGGATTTGGGGAAAAAGTCCAAGTCCCGCACCCAATTTTGGTCCAATTTTTCCAACCAAACGAGGCCTAAATTTGTGCCATCATAAGGATCTTTTCATCAGTAGTGTTCTTGTTCTTCTTGACTTCCTAGTTGAGCTTCTTCAAGATTTCCTCAAAAACCGCAATATTGTCCATGTTCTTTCTCCACTTGTAACCATCTTTTAGTTAAAATAAAAACATCGTAGAATGTCCCATTTTGAATAATCTCTTCAGTTTTTCCCGCTCTATGAACATGTTTATAAGAACGTGTGAGAAGATTTTAAAATATGTGAGTTTTTTAAAAGACTTAGTAAGGGTTTTGGGAGTGTTCTAATACCTTTCTTCATTTCTGATTTTACAAATCTGCCAAAGAATGTTAGATGAAAGAATACTCCAAAATAGGTTAGTGTCCTTCTTTAAACCATGAATATGACCAGTGATTATTTAAAAAATATTAACATTCTTAGGATATATGTAATGCCAAACATAAGACAAATTTCCTTTGCAAAGGCCCAATCAAATAAAATATGTATGCAGGAATCAAGAAGCCTATAGATACCACAGATTTTAGTAAAGGAAGGATCCTTCCTTAATGAAAGTGTGTCAAGCATCATAATCCATTTAAAACATTTGATCTTGGGGTCAATAAATATTTTCCATAATTTATCAGAGTATTTTTTCCAAGAACAAGTATCCAGATTAGAATACCATAATTTACTCACATGTTTAATAATGGTATCATTATAAGAAATAACTTTATAGATGTTTGTAGATTTAATTTTAGTCACAATAGTACCATCCATCCATTTGAGGTCAAGAAACCTATGGGAGTCCACATGAAAAGTAGTAGGAATATCCCTAGAAGTCTTGGCAATCATATTGTAATTTTTCTTTTGGGAAGGAGGGATTTTGAATTTGGAGCTGAGATCCTCCCATCTAATAAGGCTGTCATGTTCAAAAATACAAATGAGTTGAGAGATGCCCAAACCAGCCCATGATCTAGCAGAGCATCCTTAGGATAGGGCAAGGTAAGGCTGACATGTTCAAAAAGACAAATGAGTTGAGAGATACCCAAACCAACCCATGATTTGGCAGAGCATCCTTGGGATAGGGCAAGGGGTTTTCTTGAGAGGTAGAGGTTCCACCAAATCTATCTTTCACCATGAAGGTGGTTGTTATCATAGAAAGCCTTATTAGGAAGAAATTTTCAAACATGTTCCCAAGCTTTCCATATGGATTTAAAAATAGCAGAGCCTTGAACAAGGATAGGGAAATTTCCCTCAATAAGATAACATACAGGAAGATTATTCTAGGTCTTAGCATTCTTAGGGAAGCCTCTTTCAATATTGTTCCTAACAAGGACTTTCCATGGTTCAGACCAATCAAAAGAGTGAAAGATCCATTTGGAAACAAGGGAAATCCCTTGAGTTCTAAGGTCCTTTAGCCCCAGACCCCCAAGGAGCTTGTCAGTATGGCACCATTCCCATTTAACAACATGAAGTTTCTCATTGCCTTTACCATCATACCACACAAGATTCCTAATGGCCTTCTGGATCTCTAGGATCTAGTAGTTATTAAACATCCATGTAGAGGATTAGTAGATGTTATAAGAGGAAAGAATCTTTTGGCAAACTTGAACTTTGTCAGCCAAGGAGAGAGATCTGTTATGCCACTTACAAAGTTTTTTGGTGATTTTTTATTCCACCCATAACCACATATCCTTTAGAGATGGTTCAATAGAGAAGGGGATGTCAATATAACGCACAATTTTCTAAGGACCACCCCATTGATACCCAAATTTACAAATCCAATATGGTGGCCGGTCACCCCACCCAGGGAAAATATATTTAGATTCAACAAACGAGCACCAGAAATATAACAAAAGAGGCTAAGTTTATTGTGTAAAGATTCACAATTTTGTAAAATTGACAATTAATCAACTCAAAGTTATCCAGCAAGGAATACCTTTGATACAGGGAGAGAGGGAGTTATCCCTAAGAATGTAAGAAAGGGCATCAGAGGCAATAACCAAGAGGGCAGGGAAAAGGGGGCAATCTTTCTTGATAGATCTACCAAGAGAAAAAGAATTCGAGAGAGAACCATTGACATCAATCTGAACAGAAGCATATTTAAGTAGCATTCTAACAAAGTTGCAAAAAACAACATGAAATCCTTTTCAATGTATATGAAATATAAAAAATTATTTTTTCCTTTCTATATATATATATAACAACAAAGCTAAAAAAAACAATAGCAAATATTTTTTCAATATATATAAAATATAAAAGTTATGTTTTCCTTTTCAATATATATGAAATATAAAAATCATGTTTTCCTTTTCAATATATATGAAATATAAAAATATGTATAAAATATGAAAATTACATGATTAATTAATTATATTTTCCTTTTCAATATATATCAAATATGAAAATTACATGATTAATTGAATTATATTTTCCTTTTCAATATATATGAAATATGAAAATTACTTTTCAATATATATGAAATATAAAAATATATATAAAATATGAAAATTACATGATTAATTGAATTATGTTATCCTTTTCAATAAATATATATATTACTTTTCAATATATATGAAATAGGAAATTATGAAAAATTTGATTTCGGTGGGCTCTGCGTTTTTCGCTGTCTGCAATGTTAGGAAAGGATAAATTTGGCATGGTCTTCGATTCTGGAGGCAAGTTTAGCGGAAGCGACCCAACTGGCGGTAACATATCCCAACTCAACATGGCGCATCTTAATGGCGGTCTGGACGGCCCCTCTGACAAGCGAGTTACTCCGGTGACAGGTGTGTTCGTTCCACCCTCCTCTCCCTCCACTAACATTAACTCCCTTAACTCCA
>MU223823.1:1552401-1586138 GCA_018584345.1 Thuja plicata | reverse complement strand
GTTATGGATATACATTTCGTTTTGCTCCTTTGAGCTGTTATTCCGCTGGGGTCCTGTCCCCTTTTTGATACTTTGAACTAGCTCGTTGTAACCTCTTTTTGATCACTTTATAATCAATACAAAAAAATATATATGAAATATAAAATATATATAAAATATGAAAATTACATGATTAATTAAATTATATTTCCCTTTTCAATATATATCAAATATGAAAATTACATGATTAATTAAATTATATTTTCCTTTTCAATATATATGAAATATGGAAACTATTCATAATATATATGAAATATAGAAATTACATGAATAATTAGAAAATAATCAAATTATATTTTCCTTTTCAATATATATGAAATATGGATATTACATGATTAATTGAATTGTATTTTTTTTTTAATTAAATTATATTTTCCTTTTTAATATATATGAATACATCACGAATATCTAAATTATGTTTTTCTTTTCAATATATACATGGCTAATTGGATTATATTTTCTTTTCAATATATATGGAATATGAATAGTTTATCTTTTTCAGCTTATCCTTCTCCAAAATATGAATAATTTGCTATTGAATTCCATGGCTAATTGGATAGACTGAATTGGAGTTTATGAAGTTTGATTATATGCATTGATGAATATTTTGATTTTTTTTGCATAGGTATACATGACTAATTGGATTGACCGATTGAAGTTTGAAGTTTGATTATATGCATTGACTGATAATATATTCCCTGTTTTCCTTTTCAAATTAAGAAAAGAAATATAGATGTTTTTATTTTTCCGTTTTAACCTCAGATGAATTACCATACGGTTGTTGCTTGAATAACGATGTCAAATGATATGGACACTCTTGCTTAATCCTTGAGAGCTTCAAAATTGCTTCGTAAACAATTTTATTCCACTTGACCAACCAATAAAATATCAACAACAAGAGATCGAAGAACACACGAAAGGCACATCATCACAATGCCTTACTACAAGACGAGATAACTATCCGACCCGTCATAAGCAACTAACACAAAACAAGAAGCGAAACAAGAACCCACCACCAAGCAGCCTTACTACAAGAACATAGTGTCCTCTCCATTTCCAGCAACAATACAAAGCTCCTTCATAACGAAGGAATAGAAAAAAACACACAGAAAAGGTCATGAGAATCGCCATTATTACAGAGAAGTCAGTAGTAGAGCCCTTCAAGTATATCGTCGGTCGGTGTGAGCGGTGGGGGTATATGTGCCTGTGTTGGTGGGGGCATATGTACCACTCGTGGTGTTGGCGGTGGTGTTGTAACCACTCTGACTAGTATGTTTTGCCTCTTCTTTCTCAGCCGCATGCTGGGCCTTCTCCGCGTGAGCCCTCCTCTCCGCCTCACTTTCCTTCGCTTCTTTCTTTTGCTCAGCAATCTCCTTTTCAGTCCTGTCATGCGCAGAAACCTTCTGCATCTGCAAAACATTACCAACATTTACAAAAACAACCCTAAAATTTATACAAGAAAAAACACTTTCTTGAAATAAGAGCACCCATTAACCTTTTCTTGGGCAGTGGCCTTGGCCTTTTCCATGCCCTCCTTTGTATTGGTGGCTGCGTTGCTCATCTTCTCCTTCGCTGCTGCCGCTGCTTTCTTTGCCGACTCCATCTTTGCTCTGCTAACTATCACAACAATATGCTTCTTTCGCTTTACTCGAAAACAACCAACTTTGTAGGTTTCTGAGTTCAAGTGAGAGTGATTGGTCGAAGACTGTGAGAAGAGGCGATGATATATAGAGCTGTGGAAAGGATAGACACTGAATGAGAGGTTACGTGAAAAGGGACACGTTTCAGGGAGAGTTTACACGCGTGTAGATCCCACAGAACTGCCAATAAAATTCTTCCAGCTAAGTGCACTTCATCGTATCTTATTTGCACAAGCATGGTGTAAACCAATCTCTTTTGAAATATGGGAACAGAAAGGTCGTGGAGGTGTTAAATTTAGCGCACCTGGCGACGCGAGGGAGCAAAACGTCGTGCCACACTTTTTCTTATAATATTTTGCTTTTTGTCTTTCAATTTGAGCTAGTTTGAGTTACAAGTTTTCATCAGACATTACTCAATGCTTGTTCCCTTTCAAGGTGAATGGTTTGAGCTCTCTGTTGCTTTTTATTGTTTCTGTTTCGCTCAAGAGTTTAAACTTTTGATAAATATTTCTTATTTAATTTTCCATTAGCGAAAAGAAAATGAGTGTCCAATCCTTATTGCATGGAAAAGAGTGAAGTTATGGTGTTGGGGGATGGATTTATTAGTGGTAAAAAGCTATATCTAAGAGTTCAATCAGAATATATAAAAATATCTATTATCCAATCAAAACATTTGATTTGAAATGTTTTTGATAGAAAAAGTAGCAAGAGGGTGCTGGCCCGTGGAACAGAGGACTAGAAGCACATTAACAACATATTAATGGCACTAGTCGAGCTTATAGCAGTTTAGCAAGATATCACAAGCAATAAAATTTCTGCCTCTATCAAAAACAAAAGTAGCAGTTCTACTCAGACTAATAAAACCAGAGTAATTACTATCAATAATAGCATCAAAAAAATTGTCACTAAGCCACGCAGGGCTCAACCAAACCAAACAGAAAAACTTAACATTATCCCCAAAAACAGAGCAGGGGAACCGAGGGACAAGCCCAGCCAAAAAAACCCAAACCATAGGAGCAACATTAAATCTTCTCTCCCAGTTGTTTAGACAGCAGGGTTCTCGCCCACTCCTCCTGGAGGAACAGGAATAGTTCTTTGTTATCTTCGTTCGCTTCCAGTTTGCCATCTGCCAGCTTCTCCTGCACATTACAGAGGGTCGTTGCCGAGGCATGCAGCACCTTGAGTGCAAATTTGTTGGTCCTCGTGCAGTGGTTCATCAAGTCCTGCATACCCTTTTTAATCTCTGCAATTTCCTTGTTAATATTCACAAACTTTCTTTTAAGGGTGCCTGTGAAATTGCATTTTTCCTCCATTCTAGGGGAGAGGGGTTTAACCTGGGGATCACAGTGGGGGCTTTGGGGTGGGGTAGGATTCGTAGCTCTCTGAGGGTTGATCAAGGGAGTATTACCAGTCGGGCTCATATAGCCTTCCGAGGAAACATTTCTAGAATTGGTGGAGTGGGAGGCATTTTTGGACAGGGAGAGCTCTTTGGAGGCCGTCTCCAGCATCTTGATTTTGCATTGTTCTTTGGTGATTCTATTAGACCTCCTACAGCCAGAACCGCTTAGGTCCACCTCCAAATTGACCTGGGTTTCCATAATTTTCTATTTTTTGGGCTTGTAATCCTTCTCAGGTGTGCTGTCAGCCCCTTTCCCTTCAATGTAATCCATGGAGTCTGAAACATAAGAATCCTCACGGCCATCCTTCTTATGGGTGGGGGTCTTGATATTATTTTTACGGGTTTTTTTCTCAGACTTCACCGGCCCTTGGGTGATACGGATGGACCGTGAGGAGGAATTGGAGGTCTTTTCAGCTTTATCAGCGGCCGTTTCCTGGGGCATCATCTAAATGATCAGAGGGGGTTGGGGTGCCGGGCATATGGCTTTATGAAACTGGAAAAGACAGAGGAGGAGGCCTTGGTGGAGGATAGCTCTGTCTGGGTTGCTTTTAATATCAAGGATATTGCTTTCAATAGAGTGCAACAGATAAAATGGTATGGAAATTAAATCTTTGTTCCTAATATGATTCAGGAAAGGTAAGCGGTAGTTGCAAAATACCATGAACTTACCTTCAAGCGTGAAGTACTTCATGATAATGAGACAAATTTTGGGCCAGAAGTCCTGTTGAAACCCCCCTGTTTCCTAACTGGCAGCTCCCCTTCTTTGAAAAATTGTTTTAGGTTGGCAGCTATGACCTCCTCATTGAGTTGAAAGTGAATGCCACCCACCGAGACATTTCTGTTGTTCCAGGAGGAAACAAACTGTTTAGATATTCTCTCGTCATGGCCGCCTTTCATACATTCCATGAAGCCCCAAATTCCAGATTCCTTGCAATAGTGGGTGACCAACAGATCAGCAGAAAAGGCTTCATCAATATTATCAGGTTCAATACGGAGAACATTACCCCCCATATCAGAATTCTGGTCTTCAATCATCGGGATATCTTTGGGGTCTGAGAGCCGACTATAGTTGCATGCCATATAAAACCATTCTTCTTTACAAATCCATTTCAAAAAAAGCTTATACATACCCTGCCGGTTTTGGGGATTTTGGAGATCGGGTTCCGTACTGACAAATCTAACAGATCCCTGGGTAACATAAATAGTAATAATAGCATTACTATCAATAATCGCCAAAAATGTCTTTTTACACTGACAGTGATCACTCCGCATGAACAAAAGGTAATTATTGAACTTTATGGGGCTTTGAGTTTTGTCTTTCATAATCACACAGGTAACTCAAATACGCCAACACGTGATCGAGGAGGGATTCGAAATAAAAATTCCAGCCTGGCACATTAGACAATTGTATTCCTTTCTCTCTCGATGATACGCTGAGTCATCAGAGGTAAATCGCCAACTAACATCCAACTATTAAGCTTGGTTTTTTTTAAACCCATTGCCGCCAATGAGTCAGCAACCGAGTTTCCCTCTCTGTAGGTATGGCCTATAGATATATGTTGGAAGTTCTCAAGAAGCTCACAGACCTCCAAAATGATGGGTCTAGTCCGCCACCCCACACCAGCACCACTCTTAACTACCTCTATTATTACTTTGGAATCACCCTCGATTTCCAGTTGTCTAACATTCATCTATTTTGCAAGTTTAATCCCCCAGAGAAATGTTAGTATAAAATAGGAGAAACATTATGAAAGTGAAGTTCTGGTAATTGACATTATGATTGTTTAATTTCTCTACATGTTAGTTTATTAGATTATTTTTTACTTTAGCTAGCCGCTATTAAATATATATGATCTTTGTAAAATTTAATTGAAGTAAATGTTATAAAAATTTGAATAGTGGAATTCCACTTAATAGGTATTTAGCAATTGTCGATCGATATTTTAAAACTATTTTTCTTAATTGATAGCTCTTCTGGATTTAATTAATTTGACTTATGTGTGCATGTGTTGGTAAAATTGGTGTATTAAGTGAATCAAATAGTTTTTGTTTATATTTTCTTTTTTTTTAGTTGAATGAGTAGCTTATGACTCAAATAACTAAACAAATCAAACTCTAAAGCATAACATCTTGTCTTCTTTATACCCCAACCTTGAATTCCTAGCACTCATACCCCTATCTCTAATTCTAACACTAATCTTTCCAATTCAAACACTAGCAGCTAGATCTTCGCATTCGCCCTACTTCTCCATATTTTCCTAACACATAAAACTCTAATCCTGCTCTCTCGCATGTATTTACCATAGATCCAAGAATGATTTCTAATAGCTCCATTTGAACATAGAAAGCCAAGTATAGACAACTTGGTCTAGGAAGATACCCTTTAGGTATAGTGCTTAAATTATAAGTATAAAAATGTCATTTTAAACTTTCTTAGAAGGTATTTTATAGAATACGAATTCATTTTATAATCAAGTATATATTATAAGTGGGTGAAACCACAATAGTGGGTTACATTTTTTTTCCTAAATGGACACTGAACTCTACATTTTGAAAAAAACTTTCAAATACAGATGCAAATTGCCATTAAACCGTTTGAAATCAGAAGATGAAGTAAACTAGAGTCTTTTAGGATTTTCTGTCTAGATTTTGAATATATATTTTTCTTGTTTTTTGAATTGATTTGAATAGTTTATTTTTTCTCCCACAAAAACTGCTATGTTCCTGAAAACGTCATTATCAAAGAGTTACTTTGACTTCATAGAGCATAACTTTTTTTTAAAATAGATATCAATGTGCTTCTTTCGAATTTAGTTTTTTAACATCCATACAGAGGGCATGCAATTGGTTTGACGACATTATCATGATTATTGCATATTTTATGAATGTTTGAAGTTGAGTAAACCATAATTTTGACATACCTTGACTACATAGCTTATAACTTGTTGTGTATTTATCGAAATTCAATTTTCTTTTTGATAGAAAGTAGACTCAAAGATGGAGGGCATTGTTATTTTTCATTTTTTTTCTCTTTTCTACTATTTTTCATTGAACGTCAAACTTGGAGGTCTATATTTGATAAAAAAACCTACATTCGATGCACGTCAAAAAACATAGGCCTAATTAATTCAAAATTTGTCAAAACTATATTCGTTAGAAAGCTCGTTCCAATTACTTGTGCGATGCAAAAGGACGTCTCCTTATTCTTCCATTTGAGCAATGCGCTTGAGCCCTGAATCCATGAAAACTTCATAATTGTGTTAACCTCTGCAAATGGCCTCTAATCAAAGACTTTCGATAGAAACTACTTTCTATCGAAAGTATTTGACTATAATTGCCCCTAATCAAGGACTTTTGATAGGAAGTACTTTCTATAAAAAGTCCCTATTTTCTATTGAGAGTACTTTCTAAATCCCTCTGCTCTGCAAATTTCAGGAGGAATTGCTTCCTCTGAAAAAGTGTAACCCACTATTGTGGGTTCACCCAAGTGTCATAATTATTTTATAAAGTACAAATCATCAATAATATAATGTCATCTATAATTTAGATAATAACTCTGAGTAACCAAATCTTTGAAATCTATATGAGGAAGAGCAACACCTAAGTGCTTTTCCTCCAACAACCAATGGTCATGTGCATGTCTTCTATAAAGAGGTGCCCCTAGCCTTCACAAGGGTAGAAAATCAAGTAAATCATAAAGTTCATTATTCTATTTGAAAACTAGTGGTCTGTATATATGTTAATAATTTTTTATACATCTTTATATTCCCTCTAGATAAGTATGATATATTTGACTAATTTGTAATAAATAGATATTATGAACCAACAAAATCATAGTGATCTTGTGCCACTTTATCCAAAGATTTAATAATCAAAAGCACATTTCATGAAGGAGATGTGCATCATATGTTCACACACCTCTATGTCAAACTAGGTATCAATAATTATAAATTTCACATTCAATCTCACAACATGGTTTGATAAGATAATTATGAACATATTCACATTGAATATGAACCTCCTATCACACACTTGGTTACATGATCAAAGGTTGATGCCAATGAAAATAACCTAGGCAAGCGTGTGATAGGTAACTGGCTAATTAATATTATTTTTATATTAAATAAATAGAGCCATATACACAACAACCCACAGGGCGTATAGTTGACAAGATAGATAGTAGGAACACATTAACAACACATTAAGAGCCAACTACGAACATCAAAACATAAAACCTAACCATCAATAGCATCATAAAAAAGAAACTATTAACTCTGGAACTCATGTTCAATAAGCTATCTAATCTCAATAAAGTCTTTTCAAAAGGCCACTTAGGGTCATCAATAACATTAACAGTATCTAAGCTACTAAAAGTTTCAAAACCATAAGAAGCAACTAAGCTAATAGGAGTCT
The DNA here is from genome assembly GCA_018584345.1 of Thuja plicata. Classification (NCBI taxonomy): domain Eukaryota; kingdom Viridiplantae; phylum Streptophyta; class Pinopsida; order Cupressales; family Cupressaceae; genus Thuja; species Thuja plicata. The sequence continues at coordinate 1,578,647 of MU223823.1, read as the reverse complement.
TAACATAAAGCTATCTATGGTCATAACCATCAAAAACATAAAAAAAAATTGAAGGGAATTCAACCCTAGGGAACTTCCTTGATTTTTCAACTAGCTTGATGGAGGTCATTCAACCAATCCTCAATTAGGAACTTGAACAGTTCCTTGTAATTTCCTTCATTTCTCCCATCTGCCCCTGGGGTCTTTTTCTATAGGAGACACAAGGAGGTGTCCAAACTATGCATAACCCTCAATCTAGACTTGGAAACACTCCCATTTTTTCTTTCAAGTTCAGGAACCTTGGTTTTAGTCCTTTCCAACTCATTAGCCATGGTGTTGCATTTAGAATATGTCTTGTCCTTCTTGGTTTTATAGGTCCTAGTGTCCTTGTTTTGTTTGCTTCTTTTTCTGGCATCACATATCATTAGTGAGGTCAATTTGTCCATTTTTAATACTTTATGAAACATGGGTAGAGGTGTTTGCAGTGTTAGAGCTTTCCCTATCCTTATTTGTTTTCCCTTCTTTTTCCTCTTTCTCACTTTTTCTTTCATCCACATTCTCCTCACTTCCCCTAACCTCCTCTTCCTCAGTATCATAATCCACTTTGTTATTGTTGTGTATTGCGATGCATTTCCAACACAAAGACAAGATGGAAAATTTAGTTACGATTTTTATTTTCTATAATTTTATTAGGATTCACAATTCTACCTCATAATAATCAAACATGTTCAATTTGGACAATAATCATTGTTGTCTTTACTCATATGATACATTTTACTAACAATAATATCAATCAAGTATTAAAATAAATCTAGAAGACTGAAAACTAAAGTTTAAAACTATTTTTTTAAGGGGGATAAACACTTTTGACCCGAAGCTATGAACCGACAAGGAACTACAAATAGAGGACCTCATCCACATTTAAACATTAAACAATACCACCCCAATAAAGGTTTGAAACTTGATGGCAAGAGAAACAACACCACAATTTAACCATCACACCATACCACTATTTGCATCCAAGTTTAAAAACAATTTTATTATTTTAAAGAAAATTGTTACACATAACTGATTTCAGAAACAAAAGCATTAATTTTATGATTTTAAAGAAAAATGTATTTTTTTGGAATGAAATCTTTATCCATATCATATTTATGTTTTTTAAATATTATTGTTGGTGAGGAGTAACCTTGTGTCCTCCTGCCCTTTTTTGTGGTTGTGTATATATCTTGATAATAATAGATATGACACATATTCATCTAAAAAATAGAAAGTTGATTTAAAATTAATAAAGGACTAAAATATTTACATATAAAAATTAGATAGATGTCAGTTTAAATTACATGGAATTATTAATTGACAAGAAGTGTTCTTCAATTTATTTATAAATATTATACATATAAAAATTAGATAAATGTCAATTTAACTATATTGACAAAAGAGTCCTTAAATTCATTTGTGAATATGATACACCCCTCAACATAATTATCATTTAAAATACAATGTACACCAATTTTTTTTTTTTTTTAAAACTTCATTCCAAAATTTATATACAATTAATTTTTTAATATATTGATTTTTGCTTACCTATTTGTTTGATTTTTTAACAGTTGAGCAAATTGCAACGAGATGGTGGTATTGATTATGTCAATTTTTAGATTGTAATCTCCCTTCTCAAAAATAAGTCTAAAGTATAAAATAAAGGATAAGGCTTAAAATACTCTCTCCCCCCGATAAGGCACTCATATTCGACACTACGCAAGCTCGGTACCACGTTGCCGACACCCTGAACGAGCTATTCGGCATGTAGCATTTCATGCACGTCACCGACATACAATCTTCCAAAAACATTTAAATATGCTTCTCTGCCGAACATACGCCGGATGTTAAGCAGTGAGACATTTTAATAACACCAGCTATTTCGCTTGCACCGTCACTAAATTTAGCGGAAGGACAGTTTCAATGGAGTCCGTGAAGAAGTACAGCGTAACCGCCAAAGAGAAGATTGGAAATTTAGCAGCAGAAACGGAGGAGAAGTTGGAGAAGATGAAAGCTACTGCAACTGAGAAGGTAACATTAAACCATAAAAACCATTCACAACGTTTTAACAGAATATATAAAAGTCTTAAGCTTCTATTTTGAGAGAATAAATAAAAGTGTTGAGCTTTGATTTTGATGGGTATTGCAGGTAGAAAAGATGAAGGCCCGTGACAAGGAAGACCGAAAACTAGCAGAGGAACGTAAGCATGCGAAGGAAGAGCTTGCTGAAGTAAAGACGGAGCATAAGAAGATGGCGAATAAGCTCAAGGCTGTTTCAAAGAAACATGAAATCGAGAAGCAGTCCCGTCCAGCTCAGCAGAAGGCTGATGACGTGTCAGACTACTTTGCCACGCGTGATGCAGAGGAAGAGGTGCGGGAAACAACAAAGACGGAAGTGATTCCAGGCCCACGGGCCTTCGTTGGTGAACAGCCTAATGTATAACAACTGCTGTTTCTTTAATTGTATTAACAGGAGCCTGTCTTCTGATATAGACAGCGCTGTGCACTTTCATGTCTGTAATTATTTGTGTCTTACTTCAATGTGCAAGACTGTTCTACATTTGATATTGCAAAGGCTAGCTAAGTCCAAGTAAAATTCGACTTGAATGTTGAAAACTCTATTTTATACCATCTTATCTTGTCTCCATTTTGTTGTTTATGTAAATTATCATGACAACACACATAAGTAGTAAATGGTCAAATAGATTTCAATAATTCACTGTCGTGAAAGGAGGTTGATTCATAACGATGTCCTTTCGAAATGAATGCTCTATTTTCAAATCCCACGAAATTAAAATGGAGGTAGCATTCCAAAGGTGTGTGTGTATATATATATATATATATATAAAAGGAGAGATTATTTGATTAGGAAAGGGCATCATACTATTTTATATTATAGAAAATTATTTAAAGTATATATAATATATGGTTTTAAAAAAACTATATTTTCAAAATGTTTTTTTATAGTATATCATATCTCGGCTTAAAATACATATAACATATGGTTTCAATAAATCATTCAAAATGGTTATAAACAACTTTTTCCATGATTCTTCTGATTGTTGGCACCTTAAAAATATATATATATATAATATTGATTCAAAAGTAATTTTTTTTAGAAAATAGTTGAATGTTTTTTTTTCAGATTAAAATACATATAATATATGGTTTCAATAAATTATTGAAAACAGTTAAAAATAAAATTTTCTATAAATTTCATTGAAAATGTTTTTTTTTCAGATTAAAATACATATAATATATTGTTTCAATAATTTTCAGATTAAAATACATATAATATATGGTTTCAATAAATTATTGAAAACAGTTAAAAATAAAATTTTCTATAAATTTCATTTTTCAATGTTTTTCAATAAATTATTGAAAATAGTTAAAAATAAAAATTTTCATAAATTTCATTTCTTCTAAGGGTTGGTTCCTTAAAAATATATATAATATATGGTTTCAAAAAATTATTGAAAATAGTTAAGCATTTTTTTCGTAATTTTCCAATATCGGCACCCTTACTTCTCCCCGATGAAACATATCGCATTAAACATATATACTAGAGGAAGCTCTCGAGAAATTTTCAATAAACAACACTCTTTCTTCTCCCCTGATGAAACATATCATATTCAAGTTTCTCACCCCGATGAAACATATCATATTCAAGTTTCTCACTCTTTGTTCTCCCTGATGAAACATATTGTATTCCAGTTTCCCTAGTATATATACTAGGGAGCTCTCGAGAAAATTTTCAATAGCCGACACTCTTCCTTCTCCTTAATGAAACATATCACATTCAAGTTTCTTCTTCCTGATGAAACATATCACATTCAGGTTTCCCCAACATATATACTAGGGCCCAGGTATATATAGTAAATAATAAGTTCTTTACAATCTAGGGCCCAAGTATATATAGTAAATAATAAGAGAGTTACAAATGTATCACCTTGTAAATTTTAAATCATTAAAGATCTTTCATGAAATAAGCAGTACAGTTAGTCCAATCCCAATCCTATGTCTTATGAGCTATTGTGTTACAGTTAGTTGAAATCTCTAAGAGGTATCTCTAAGAGGTATGATACTATGTACTAAAATTTTATAATAAAAAATCATTTAAAATATATATAATAAATAGTTTCAAAAAATCATTGAAAATAGTTTAAAATCAAAATTTTCATAAATTTATATTTTTCAAATAAGTGATAGAATCCATTAGCCAACACTCTTCCTTCTCACTAATGAAACATATCACATTTGGGTTTCACCAACATATATAGTAGGGAGGTCTCCCCAGGTATTTTTATAGTAAGAGAGTTACAAATAGAATTACAAATGTATCTCACCCTGTACCCATTCGAAAACCAAATTCATCAAACATATCATGTTTGGGTTTGACCAACATATGTAGTAGTGGGAGCTCTCCCCGAGTATCTTTAAGGGGGAAATAGTACAAATATTCTAGTTTAGATTTGTAGCATTTCCCCTTTAATGGGAAATACTATGCCCCTAAAAAATAGTAGGGCCCTTAGAATAGTAGGGGCCAGGGCCTTCCCTCATCTTGTAAGGGGGTGGCGATATTAGTGGGTGGCCCTTACTCTTCTAAGGGTAAAAGTTGATAGTGCATTCACACCCCACACACACCCATAGAATTGTAGGTCGAGCATGGTGTTCACAAAGTCTATGGAGGATTGGTGAAAATCCAATCTGCTTGGAGCTATGGTGAATCCTTAATTCGATGAAGAATATGCCTTACACTTTTGGAGGAACGATCAATCGACCTACCTTCCTATCAACGAAGTAGACTCAGATATATAGTAAGATAGTTGCAAATAGAGTTACAAATGTATCACCTTGCACACAATCCAAAATCAAATTCATCGAGTTAAGAAGAACAAACAAGTTTATCATTACAAATGAGAAAAACAAACAAGTTTATCATTACAAATGAGAAACAAATTTAACATGAAAGAACCCCTTGCTAAAAGATATTAGGGGGATAGAAATAATGACCCAAAATAACAAAAATGGCCCTTCATAAAGCTTAATGACCAACTGCTTATAACAACAATATACATATACCAAAAATATAAAGAAAAGCAAAACCAAGTTACTCCCCAAGGTTATCAAACCAATGACTAGAGATAATAGCAGGAAGAACCAAATCCATCATGGTATCAACCTTTTGCAGAACTGAATCACCCCAAAATTTTGCATTCAAGTTAAACAATGAAGCAGTTAGTTTAGAAGCATTAGCAAGACGAAAATATTGCAATGGAGCAGCTTCCAAAGGAGCATCAACATCATGATCAAAATGATCAAGAAGAACATAAAGTCCCAGGAATCGATCAACCGTAGCAGAGATCAAAGTAGGAGGAAAAAATTCCAAAAAGATAAAAAATTCCTTAGATAGATTCCTAAAACAACTACCCACTACACCAACCCTGATAGAAAAAATCAACTCACAAAAATAGTTGTTAGCAAGAAAATTTGAGAAATTCATGAAACCGCCACTTGGAAAACTCCCAGAGATCTTTATTTATTAACCAAAATAGATTGATTGAAATATTCATCATATATGGAAGGCTGAACAAATTTATCAATAAGAGATTTAATTAAGCCAACATCTTGTACAAGATCCATAACAACAAACAGCTTAAGTTAACAATACAAAAGAGTTAGCATGAAGCCATTCCTAATTACCAATAATAATCCTAAATGCAGCTTAAATTTGAGAACAGTGCATGTCAAAGGCCAAACTAAACTTCTTAGTATTGAATTTACAATTATCTCTTTCTTCCCAATAGAAACGACGCAAAGAAGAATGATACTCCATGAGGAAAAAACAGATAAGTATTACAAAAACCGTCGAGAAGCAAAAGGACACTTTCCAAATAATTGAAATGTTTACCAAAAATACCAATGAGACCATTGAATAGGTAACCACAAACTTCATTGGCTCAAAGAGGAAAATCCATTTTGAGCATGCAAAATTAAAACATCACACAATATCAGCAAATGGCATCCAATGCAAAGTACTAAGCCCAACAAAGCACACATTCAGGGAAATCAGTATAACAAATGTATATAAATGCGTCAACCTCTCATCCCAAAAATATAAATAACTTAAGTGGAAAGCATTTAGAACCCAGCCTAACGCAATGTAAAATCAAATTCGGGGCATATAATGAAATCATTTGCTAATGCCAAGTATCTTCATACTGATTATAAAAATACCACTCAGCAAAATGTTATAGCACAATCGGGGCAGAATTTGAATCAAGAGTAAGAAAGAAGTACCAAGGAAGGCATTTTCTAGTATAAAAAAAGTATGTAGCGTACGTTTACATATTAGAAATGTAGTATCTTGGCTGTAAACAACATATATTATGGTAGTACTTGGACTGTAACATCATATACTAATGACTGATTTTTAGGTTAAAAAGTGTTAAATAGTCAAAGTTGACTTACTTTTTGCAAGCTTAATTTTTTCCTTAGAGTGTGTTGTTTAAAACTGCTTTGTTTTAAGGATGCCAAAGAGCTTAAACAACCAGAATTGTGCTTAATATGTTTTGGAGTCCTCACATTCAGCTTAAGGTTGCCACTCAACAAAGAACCCATTCGCTTTTATTTATTCATGGACCGATCTTGGAAAATATTTTGGCAAGAGCTCATGTAAAATTGGAGTCTCCCAATGTTTCGATAGCAGGATTTAGGTGTTGCTTGTAGAGATTTGTTTGCATGGAGCTTCTCTACTACTACTATTGCACCTCCATTGAAAGGCCTCTAACATGCTGTCACTTGATCACAATGGTTTGGCTCTAAAGTTGAAAGTAGGAATGCATGGAAAAAAAAAAAGAAATTGTGTCATGATAATAGAATAAAATAATGAGTCTATGAGCATACTTGATTTCATTTGTCTAGCATTGATGGTAGGGTTAGCATTAGGTTATGGTTTGTATTAGAATTAAGATTCAGTCAAAATTAAGTTTAAACCATGTTAGGGTCTATTTGAGTCGCCATGATCAAAAGCGTTCTCCCCCTTTTGATGTTTTCTTTGAAGTCTTACACGATCCCCCTTTCTGCAAAAGAAGTCCAAGTTAAAGAGCCTTGTGATGTCAGATTTACCTTCGAACTTATTCTTTAAATGTGTCATGAGCCCGTCTTGTGAAAGCTAATTCTTTTGGTCAATTGTTGGTATCAGTCTTTTCTTCATGAACCACTTTGAACCCCGGTTCAAAGTAGTTCAAAGTAGTTCAATCAAAGTTTCTAGCCTAATATCGGTGATTGCAGGTGGGACCCGTGACACGTCATTGAACCACTTTGAACGTCAGTTCAAAGTAGTTCAAAGAAGTTCAACGGAGGATTCAACAAAGCACAAAGGTGATGTGACAACTGAGTTGACGGCTGATATGACGCGTCAGAGCGTATCCGCCAGAATGATAGTACGGTTGATTTGGAAAAGTAGTGGGCACATGGGAAAAGTCAAGTTGGCAATGCGGGTTATGGCAGATGTTTTTTTTGGCAGGAACAAAGGGATAGCATTTAATGCAGCAATAATGAATTAAGGGGGTTTAATTAAATGAAGTGATAGTCAGATGTCACATCAGCAGCTTCATTTCATTCCATCCTACACACAGCATTTAATTATCATCTCTTGGATTATTTTTGCGCAGAGTGAGTTTTCTTTAAATTCCATCCTTCAAGCTCATTTCGTTTCAGAGCTAAGTTGCGGAGTCTCGGCTGTGAAGGACAGAAGTTTTGGTTTTTCAGTTTAGCAGAGAATAGGTAACGCCTAATAAGCCCTCTATTTGCTTCCTGTTTTCTACCTAGTTATGCCCTTTTTTCCCAAAGATTGTAGTCTTTAATTTACTTGGGTAAAGATAAAAAAGGATGAGTTCTAGCATGTATTTCTTTGGAAATACTGCAAGTCTAGGTTGTAGAACTTCGGTCATTACAGATACAGATTTGTTGGGAGTTGAAGTAGAAAAGCTAGTTGATGTTTTGAAAGACTCAATAGAGAAGGAGCATACTGTAGAATTTATGTCCAATGGTTTACTCCAAGCGGCTGCCTTTTCCCCACCTATGATAAGTCCAAAACTAATTCAACAGTGTATATACCTCTATGAAAGCAAGTCCAAAAGTGTGTTGAGTAATGAGGGTAAGAGTATTTTAACCATAAATAGAGAGACAATAATGTCAGTTTTCAAAATCCTAGATGAAGCTTTTGCTAGTTTTACCCCCACCCAGTCGCTTGCACGATTCTGAGAAAAGAGTGACAAGAAGCTCAGTAACATCACCCGAAAATGGACTAAATCAAACTATAGAGGCGGTTCAAGATTACCCAAATTTTTAACCAAAGACCATATGCAAACCCACATCCATAATATCATGGTTTTGTTGCATAGGATAAGAGGTTTAGAACAAGTACTTCTTTTTGAAGACTGGATGTATCACTTTATAGAAATTGTGTTGGAAGGAAGATAAAGTCTGGATTGGGCTGAAATAATCGTAAGTTCGCTGAGAGACCAACTCAAACAGGCGCAAGCTACGCGAAAATAATTCTATATGTCCTCCTACTTAACCTATTGTCTTGCATGCACCCAAGAGCTTACTGGGATTCTTCATGAGCCATTGAATGAAGATATAACCATTTTTTATTATTGTCCTTTGTTAAGGAAAGATAGGGTTCTAGGAGAATATAGGAGAGTTCATGATGTTTTTCTTGGGAGATTGTGTAATCAGTTAGCTGGAACCCCAAATCAGAGAATTTCCCAAGAACAAAAAATGGTTAGAGCTTTGGGAGATTCTATATCTAGTTCCCTTGGTTCACCTATTTAAGAGTCAGCGGTTTTAACGAAGAACCTCTCAGATTAGCCAGGTTCTACTTTCATTGTTTCATTTTAGTAGAAGTCTGTAGACAAGTGTTTACAGTGATAAAGAATAATATCCCGGAAGAGAAGTGGGATTCAATGTTTCCAATAAGACTTGGAAATTTGGTATGCAAGAGTATGATAGATGCCTCGGTGATAGGCAGAAATTTAGTTGGTTTTCACATGCAGTTTTATGAGTCGGGAAGGGGATTTGACAATAAAGGGTTTTCCATGAAGGCTTTCAGTTTGAAAAAGTAGTTGGACCTGAATCCACATATGAAAGATTTATGGGAGGATATAGGAGATGAAAGGGAAATTCAGATAAGGGATCATTCTAGATTATTGGCTCCCCAGATTAAAAGTCTACAGCTAAAGTTTGACATTTCTGATGTGGTCGAAGATGAGTCAGAAATCATTGAACCTAGTTTCACTGAACCTAATGTAGAAACTCTGCCATAGGTGGATTGGACAAGGGACAAAGAAGAAGACATCAAACCAAGAGCTAGGTTTATTCTGGCCTACACAGACGACTGGTTAAAAATAATAAAATTGAACAGAAAGAGGGTCACCTCTCCTAAGGAAACTAGTGCAAGATCGATCTCGATTGAAATTCCGCCTGATTCTTCTAACATTTCCCTCTTGAATCCTCATGCGGGTAATTTTCCTTCAACTAAGAAAAGATTCAAGTGCCCAGTAGACATCCCACTGCACCTCAAACAAGGTCAAGAACTAGAGCTGAAATTTGATTCCAAATGGCTTCCCCTGACTCTAGTTTCGTTGACATTGATGTTAATGATGAAGATATCTCTTTTTCACCAAAAGAAGGTAAAGGAATCTAGGATACAGTAATGGATAAGTCTGACGTCCAGAAAGAAGATGTGACACCTACCAAGAATGTTGAAAATAGGCTGGTTTCTAGCTCAATTCCTCCTTAGCTAACTAAATCGGTGAGCAAGAAACGCAATTTCAAACCTGTATCTTTGCCAGTTCAAGATATTGTTTCCAAATATGTTGCTCATGCCCCAAAAACAAAGAAGGCTAAGAGCAATGAAAGGTTGACCATAGACCCCATCATAGGCAAAGTAACCGCCTAGATAGCCACTTTCAAGAAAAAGGAGGGTATTCTTGAACCTGCAGCAGAAGATTTTGAAATTACAAAGATGGAATTGTGGGTGCTGAACAAAGACACTCAAGATCACCTCTTCAAATTCTCAGCGGACCATATGCTTGGTCAATCCCAGAAGGATGGAAAGGAGAAATGCAAGCTCAAACAACTCGTAATCATGATGGTTGAGTTCCTTAGTTCACTCTGTGAAGTTGGGGCTCTGCTGCTAACTCAATCTTCGCAAGCTTTTGATCCTAACTCCGCAAATAGTAAGCAAATGCTGAAAAAGATGCATCAGAGTAGAGCCCTAATGGTGGCTATGAAAGACTGGATTGGTGGCATCATTCTGGAAGGAAATAAATTCATTCAAGATTTTGTAACTACCTTTGTAGAAGGAGAATCTCTGATTGGGGAGATTCATACTTTGATTCCAACTTGGGAATCACATGAGGAAAATGTGTTGTTGTATCCCAAGTTGCTAAGATAGAAGGATATGGAGTTGGGAAGTTCCTAGAAGAGAACCCAACGAAAATGATAGATGCATGTATGTTCTTCATTCTAAAAAAGAACCTGATTTGGAAGAGCATCTTGTTTAAGGCAACGGTCTCGAGCATGCACACCATGGAGAAAGAGATCAAATAAATGCATACTAATGCGTTAAAAGACATCAAGGTTGTGAACCCGTCAGGTATCCTTCAGTTCAACGAAGGAAATACAAATGCAAAGGTTATGACCAAGAGTTTTGGGGACGCGATGAATGATATCAAAGAAAAGGAGGAAATAAGAGTTGAATATTTCACCAGAGTTGCTAATGTGGAGTCCATGTTGACCCTGAATCGAGGACAGTTACCTAGACAGTTAGAGAAAATTTGGGATTTCAAATGGGAAAAGATTGCATGTCGCGCAAAGTTGAATAGTGTTAAGAGCCTCCACTCTCATTCGATCCAAGAGCTAGTGAGTACATTTCGAAGCTGGAAGCTGGTCTGAGAAGCCACGTTTGGAGATCATAGCTAAAAGCGCATGATGGATTTCATGCCTATGTTTAAGTTATTTTGTTTACGTTTTATCTTTTGTTAAAAAATATTACTCTATCTTTATTTACTGGTGTGAAACCGTTTCTTTTTTGGTTAATTTGGGAGGCCGAGTTTTCAGGGAGGCCTCTCAAATTTGCTAAACTATATATGTTGAGGCATAAAACTTGGAAGGGGAGGAAATTTTTGGAATCTGTTAGATTTAGTTCGATATTTTCTTATTTTGTCAATATTTTCTACATTTTCTAAGAGAATTGAATAGAAAGATATCGGATTGAATTAATTTCAGACTTTGTTCTATATGATCATGATATTCTAAAGCAATGCTAAGTTTAAATCTGTGAATTTGGACTTATGATATGTCGATTACTTTGTGAATTGGTTTATTTCTTGCTTTGCATTGTGGTGAATGCATGGTACTTGTCTTCCTTTCTGGATAATTCTCTTCATTATTTCCTTTCAAGTATATTGTATTTCAATCAAAGAAATTGTGTCTTTCTTTGATTCTATTTCTTTATGTTTGTATTATCTGAAAATTGTTAGAATAGGAAAAACCCTATTCTCCCAAGAACACCTGCATGCAAACCTGTCACATGGAAGAAGCAAAGTACAGAAGACTGGAGAAACTATGGAGGCCAAAAAGCCAGAGCAGACATCATGTGCACAAGAAAATAATATATTAACAATATGCTTCTAGATTACAATGAGATGTGAAAAACTCCTTATGAAAAACAAAGAGGTGAATCCTTATAAAAGGAATCACAAAACCCTAAAAGGGAAAACCTAAGGTTAGCTTAAGAAAATAGAGTGAATAGGTGAGTTACTAATTAGATCATAATGATTTAATTAATAACCTAAGAGACTATTACTCTAACACCCCCCTTAAGATAAGCTTACGGAGAAGCAAAAACCTATGAGACTACTGTAAAAAGTAGGAAAGAAGGGTCCCGGCAACAAGGCCTGATCAGGTACCCAAGTACAAGAAATAAACTAGATGAAGGAAACTAAGCCTCCAATCTAGGGAAAGTCCCAAAGAAAGGAACAAGAAAGAGCAAGAAGCATCTCTGAAACATGAAGTTGTAAACACTATCAGAAGTAACTACTGGAACCCCCACTGAAAAAGTGCATGACCAGGTAGAGAAGACAAAGTCTGAAGAGTTGATCAATCAACCTCGAGAAGCAATAGAACCAATAGGAGAACCCCCCCCCCATAATGTTGAACAGGGAGAGGGGTGATAGGAACACTGAAATTCAATGCTAGAAACATCTGCAGAAAGAAGAATCAGGAACCCAATAGTGCAACAAAAGTACAAGAAAAGGATAAAGGGTAGTGTCACCGACACACAGCATGGGCTAATGTGATAGAAGGTATGCTCACTTGACAAAGGTGGATGAGCACAAAATAGAAAAACATCATAACCCCCCATGGCACTTTATAACTGAGTGCAAGTACAAAAAACACACAAGGTGCTCGAAATCCCAGATATGCAAAAGAAGGCACTTTATCTCAGTGCGTTTACAAAAAGGAAAATGCTATAGAAGAGAAGCATACAATGCTCAAAAGTTAGAAATAAGAGTGAGCCAAAAGATCAGAAGAAGAGATTCCAGGACCTGTAGAACCCAAGTAATCCGCTAGAGTGCGAAAGAGAAAAACTCAGAGAAGAGAGAACCTGGAACAAAATCTAGAAAAAAGACCCCTACAACTAAAAATCTCACTGAACGAGCTTTCCGATGATATCTGGTTTGCCAAAAATAGAGTTCGGATGAGCAATATATGGCTCCCAGAAGGCAAAAACAAACATCATACTTTGACAACCAAAAACACTATCAAAATGGCAAAACCCAAAACCCCAACCTCCATCATTGGAAAGAGCTCAGAAAGAGCTTTCTGATGGCATATGGAAGTCAGAAAAATACCCCTGTATGCTCTAGATAGAGTGAAAATAGTGTGGGAGGTTCAAAAAGGCCTCAAAATCAGGGTTTAAGCCCCTGGGGCTAAAAAAAATGAGCCCTCATGCGCAGGGGCTAAACTGGGGCCCACGGACACCCATGTGACCTGCCGCTAGCAAAAAAGGGGCTAAAACCCCATAGAGTTTAAAAGGCCGCCGGGCGGAGCGGCATGATGGAGTGGCGAGGGCCGCGGAGCAGGCCGGGAATGCAAAGCGGCGGAGTGGCGCGTTTTAAATATGCATGAGCTGCATTTTTTAAACGCTTAAAAAACATTCAAAAATATGTTTTTTTTAATTTTTTTCTCGGTTTCCATGCTCGTACAGCACTGGAAACTAAAAAAAAATTTCCTCAGAGGCAAGATGTCCAAACTGAACAAATTTTATATGGATTCTAGGGTTTTTGGGCACTCTGAGCACAACGGTAATGTTTGTTTGAGCCCAAAATTACTAGAAACAAAGGTCCCCCCTAAATCCACACAAAAAACTTTTGAAGAGCCAGGAAAACCCCCAACTTCTAATAAACTTCAACAAAGCTCAAACAGCTGGTAGCAAGATGGCTCTGATACCATGTTAGAATAGGAAAACCCCTATTCTCCCAAGAACACCTGCATGCAAACTTGTCACATGGAAGAAGCAAAGTACAAAAGATTGGAGAAAATATGGAGGCCAAAAAGCTAGAGGAGACATCATGTGCACAAGAAAAATATATATTAACAATATGTTTCTAGATTATAATGAGATGTGAAAAATTTCTTATGAAAAACAAAGAGGTGAATCCTTATAAAAGGAATCACAAAACCCTAAAAGGGAAAACCTAAGGTTAGCTTAAGCAACTAGAGTGAATAGGTGAGTTAGTAATTAGATCATAATGATTTAATTAATAACCCGAGAGACTATTACTCTAACAAAAATACCTCAATACCTAAGAGTATTTGAGAGATCCTTATGTGCTTTTAGGTTAAAAGTACAATTGTTAGTTTTAAATTCAAAAATTTATTAAATGTTACTTATAGAGAGTTGTACCTCAAAAAATTCATAGGGAAGCGATTATCTCATGCTTACCCAACTGTTGTAGGATATTTTGTTTCCAAAGAGGCATAGAGTTAGTATAATTTGTAAGAAACATGGAGACAAATCTATTCACCAAAAGATTTTTGGTGACTCTACTGGGGAGTGCACTATCAGAAGACTAATAAGTAGTTGCATTTCCATGAATGAATAAATTATGGTGCTACCCATTGTTGTGATTCCCGATCAAGAAGAAGTTCCCCCAGTGTTGCAACCTAATTTTTTTTTTTTAGATACTCAAGAAGAAATAATAGCAGATCTTAACTCCCTAGCGTGGAATTTGAAGGAGAGCAATCAATAGTAGAAACAAGTCCACCTAGTTATAGAAGAAGAAGAAAAAGAATAAATTGGGGAGTGGTTGAGAGGACTTCATATTTCTTAGGAAGTCATGGTTGTAGATAAAGCAGCACAAGGTCCTTAGAGAAAGCTAGGGTTTGACATTGATAGCGAAGCTGGTTGAGAAAAGGTACACAAGAGTTGATCGGAGCAAAGGTTTGATCGATGCAGATTTTGAAGCCTTGAAAAACTTGAGTTTTTTCCCTGATTTTAATACCCCAAAGAAAAGAACCAAGACCTCTAGAAGACCCCCTTCACCTTCTAGTAGACCCATCGTATCAGCAATTATCCAAGCCATTATCCCACCGGGTACTGTGATACCTTCAGTTTTCAATACTCAACCTTTGAACTTCCAACATCCACTTGTGGCCACCAATCATCTGTGGGGTCAAAATATAGGCCCTTTGAACTTGCGGGTCAATGCCCCTGCTTCTCTTCCAAAGGGGGATAATTAAGTTTTACCCAAGTTCAATGGAGACGGAAAGACAGCAACTAAGGATCATTTAAGTGCTTTTCACACAGCGTGCGGTATTCTTAGTGTTCCTACTCAGGAATTTGTTGTGAGGATTTTTGTAAGGACTTTGACTGATATTGCAGCTGATTGGTTCAATCACTTGCCTCATGGCTCTATTACTAGCTGGGATGATATGAAAGATGTGTTCGAAGCAAGGTTCAGAACTCCCAATAATGAAATTTCACTATTGTTTCAGTTGAGCCAGCTAAAGAAAGAAATGCATGAACCTATGTGAGAATTTATGGCTAAGTTCAACCAGATTTTGTAAAGAATTCCTGTGAATTCTTCTCCCAGCAATGAAAATAAGAAGATATTCTTTCTTAATGTAGTACCTCCCGATATAAGCTTTCACCTATTTAAGGATGGAGTGGCCAATTTGAATGTCACACAAAGGCAAGCCATTGAACTCGAGGATACATTCATCACGGTGAGAAAGTGGAAGAGAGAAGTTCAATCCATAGGTGCCTCCTCATCTGCTATGACTGATCCTTTGTTGCAGAGGTTGATGAATGACATGGAAATGCTAAAAAGACAACAAAATAAGTCCAGTTCCCTGTATCAATCTCCCTATCAAGACATTAGCCAGAAATAGTTTGGTCAGGCCCATGGTAAGGTTCCACTCTTAATAGGCTTGTAGCCTAGGTTGCAGAATGAACCACCACCTAAAGAAACCATGTGTTCTTTCCATTTGAAAACTGATCATAATGGTGAAATGTGTCTAGACTGGCTCAGATTTCTTCAGATAAACTCAACCAATGATACTATTGAGATTGAAGAGTACAAAGAAGAAAAAACCTCTCCTGATATCGGGCACTCAAGTTCTTTTTATCTGGAATATGATTTTGACTCCAAAAGAGGTGGGCATGTACTAGTGACTCTACAAGACCCTTCATGTGAATTCCTTACTACAAATCAAAGAAATCAAAAATTTGAACTCTTAGCGTGGGTACATCTGATGCTTTTCCAAGGAATAAAGAAGCTGGAAATGGTGATTCCTCATCCACCCCAAAGAACTTAGGAATTAAAATCTTACAAAAAGACAACATGGTTCCTACTCCCCCTACCTTTGATTTTGTTGAATTTTGTAAAACAACTTCCATTACCATCTCCCCAACTGAATATTTAAAGATGAATCCTAGAGAATTAGACAGGTTGGTTAAATATGTGAAAGGAGATTCAAGCCCGAATACCCAACCAAATAAACCACTTATAGGAGAAACAACCATAGTTGAAGAACCTCCTATTTTTGTGTCTGAAGATACCCCACATATACCTGATGATTACCCTTATGTCAACTCTATAGAAAATGAGATAGAGGAAAAGAAGCCAAATCCTTTTTATATCTCTTTGTTGTTAAATGGGAAGAAACTCAGTAATTGTATAATTCACTCCGGTGCCTCTGATAATATAATGCCTGCCCCAGTCATGAAAGCCCTCAGTCTTACCCTATCCAAGACTTTTGGTTGTTGCTACTCTAAGGATGGAAAAAAAGTGCCTTTGATGTGGCGAGTGAAGGATGTGCAAGCTATCCTCACTACATGTCCATATAAACGTTTGAAGTTAACAATCCTAGTAGAAGACATTCCAGCCAGTTACAGTATGTTACTTAGCAAAACCTTCTGTAAAGACATGGGAGGCGACATAAAGATGGACTGGTCTGAAGCAGTGATTCTAGTAGGTAATAAGAAGATAAAACTTGAGCTAGAATCTAAAAACAAATACACTATAGTTCCTTCAGATAATCCCAAAGCTCAGATCCTCTTTCAAGAATGCCATTTCGGTAATTATGTAGTTTTATCTTACGGTGAAAATGAGCATGTTGCCACCGAATCAGAAAATGATGATTTGTGGAAAATGGAGTTTGATGGTAGCTGTTCTAATTCTAGGTCAGGAGCCAGGGTAGTACTTTTCCCCCCTAATGGAGAGTGCATTCCTTTATCTTTTAAACTGGATTTTAGAAATACCAATAACATGGTCAAATACGAAGCATTATTGTTAGGTTTGGAAGAGGCAAAGCTAAGAGGGGTTAAGAAGTTAATTGCTCAGGGTGATGCTAATTTGATTGTGAAGAAGGTAAGAGAATAGTTCTTAGTCAAGAATGAAAAATTAAAACACTATAGGAATTTAGTGTGGGATGAACTTGAATCTTTTGATGCTTTTTCTATTGAGTTCATACCCAGAACCTTAAACACTAAAGCAGATTCTTTAGAAGTTTTGACTTCATTACTTTTGCCACATCCAGATTTTAAAACTTAGAGTTATAGGATAGAAATGGTAGTGACCTAAAGTACTAGATAATGTAGAGAATTGGCAAGTATTTGATGGTGATTCCCAGCTCAATGATTTCTTGGGATGTATTAACAACTTTGCAAATGTTTTATTTCAAAGTTTCTGAAAAAGAGTGTAAGGAGACCTGTGAAGGCTTAGTGGAAGATGATGGAACTATAAAACTCAAAGGAAATAAAATCCCTAAGGGATTAGTCTCTCTATAACATTTTTTTCAGAGTAAGGATGAGAGTACAGTTAAGGAAAAAGTGTCTCATGGTCATAATCCTAAGGAATATGACAAAATCAATATAGGCAATGAAGATGATCCAAAATGGATTCCTATAGGAAAGACTTGTTCCCAACATGAGAGAGATGACCTCAAGAGATTATTAACAGAATATAAATATTTTTTTCTTCAGGATACGAAGATCTTAAAAACTTCATAGGTGGTCAATTCAGACATCACATCCCTTTGAAAATGGATGCCAAACCTTTCTGCCAAAAATTGAGAAACTATAATCCAAAAGTGTCTGAAGCCATATTGAAGGAAGTAGAGAAGATAATGCAAGATATAATTATCTAACCCATTCACCATTCAACCTGGATCACCAATATAGTCCCTGTAAGGAAAAAGAATGGTGAGATCATGATTTGTGTAGATTTTTGAAACTTAAATCAGCACAGTCTCAAAGATAATTATGCATTACCAGTTATGGAACACATGCTTCAGGTAGTATCAAGATTAGAATTAATGTCTATGCTTGATGGTTATTTTGGGTATAACCAAATTAGTGTAGCAAAGGATGACCAGCACAAACTAGCCTTTATAACCCCTTGGGGTACTTTTGTGTACAATAGGATGTGGTTTGGATTAATCAACGTTGGTGCTACTTTCTAGTGGGAAATGAATTCTTCATTTGGGGACCTTTGCAATAGGATCATTGTGATCTATTTGGATGACTTGACCATCTTTTCAAAGAGAAGGATTTTTGATTTGAAGGATATTGAAACAGTATTACAAAGGTGCAGGAGTCATGGCATATCCCTAAATCCAAAGAAGTCCATCTTCTTTGTTGAAGAAGGTAAACTGTTAAGTCATATTGTTTTGAAGAAGGGTGTCAAGATTGATCTAGATGGGGTCAAGGAAATTCAACAACTCAGCTTACCTTCTAGCCAAAGTGGCTTGAAACCTTTTTTTGGCTAGCTGAATTTCGTAAGAGCCTTTGTCCCTGAATTTTTAGAAAGAACTAAATATATGGTAGACATGTTGTGCGATAAGATTCTATTTAAATGGAATGAAGAAGAGAAGAGGGATTTTAATGAGGTTAAAGTAGAAATATCCCAATCTCCTATTCTGATAAGTCCAGATTTTAAAAAGGACTTCAACATCTATTTCTATGCATCAGAGCATACCCTGTCTGGTATTTTGACACAGAAATATGATATGGGATGGGAAGCACCTATTGCTTTCATGATAAATCCAATGAAGAAACATGAACTCAATTATTCCCAAATTGAGAAGCATGCCTTCACTATAGTAAAAGTAGTAAAGAAGTTCAGATATTACATATTACACTCCCATGCTATAGTATATGTCCCAGAAATGGTGGTCAAAAGTGTCCTGACTTAGAAAGAGATAGGAATGAATAATAGAGCTGTGTGGATAGCCAAAATCTAGGAATATGATTTGACCATCAATCCAACTAATTTTGTGAGAGGATGCGGATTGTGTAAGTTGTTAGCTGAAGATAGAGAACCAGCAAAAGACGAAACTAATGAAACCCCCATGGTACTATTGGTAGTTTTAACTGACCCATGGTTTTCAAATATAACATATCTTCTCACCTATGGGGAGTACCCTGAACATTTGAGCCCTCGAGAGAAGTGTAACTTAAAACTAAAGGCTTCTAAGTATGTGATTTCGCAAGATGTGTTGTATAAAAAGAGCATTGATGGGACTTTCCTAAGATGTGTAGATGTTGCACAACTGAAAGAGCTACTCAGGAATTTCCATGATGAAGCTTGCGGAGGGAACTTTTCCTCTACTATTACAGCTTTCAAGATTCTACGGAATCATTTTTATTGGCCGAGAATGTTCAAGGATGCGTATCACTATGTTAATAATTGTGAGAAATGTCAGTTATTTATTGGGCGCCCATAACTTGCAGCATTGCCCCTCAAGCCTGTGATCATTGAAGAGCCTTTTAAATAGTGGGGCATAGATTTTTTTGGGTCACTAAAGCCTCCATCTAGTGCGGGGCATGTGTATATTTTAATAGCCACTGATTAATTCACCGAATGGGTGGAAGCGGTCCCAACCAAGAAGGAAAATTCTTAAGTTGTATGTGACTTTCTGCTGAACTATATCTTTATAAGGTTTGGAATCCTAGTCAAGATAGTGGCAGATAATGCTACATACTTTTCTTCGGTAGAAATTTTAGTTTTTTTTATGAACATGGGATATCACTAGCTCATTAATTGGATTACTTTCCACAGGGAAACGGCTAGGCAGAGTCAAACAATAATAATCTGGTAGCTATAATGAAAAATTTGTTGAATGATAATCCCCATGATTGGCATAAGAAGTTATATGAGGCATTATGGGCTGACAGAACTAATCCCAAAAGAGCTATCGGTGTGTCCCCTTTTGAACTTGTGTATGGGATAGGATCCCATGTATCTTTACCTCTGGAATTATCCACAGCCAAGCTGCAAATAGTAATTGAAGACCAATATTTTCAAAGTTCCCTAGAGAAACGCATCATGTACCTGAATAAACTAGAAGAGGAGAGGGATGACTTGGTGGACCATATTACAGAGCATCAGCTGAAAGTTAAGAAGATATTTGACATGGGGGCTCATATCATGAAGTTCATGGAAGGAGATGAAATGCTTTAGTGGGAAAAAATGAAGGCACCCAAAGGTTCCCATCAAAATTTGAATCTTTGTGGAAAGGTCTATTCATTATCACAAAGACAATTGGTTCTAATGCTTTTCGTTTGTCCTACCCATATGGTGTCAATCTTCTGTTCACCTATAATGGGAAGGACCTGAAGTTGTTCAATTTGTAATGGTGTTCTAGGTCCCCCTGTACATATTTTTTACTTTCCTTTGCTTTCCTTAGTCATAGTTCAGTTTTGTTGTCCTTTTTCCCTTTAGGTTTTAGTTTTTGCGAAACCAGTATTTAGAGTTCTCTGCAATTTTGATAACTTGCAGTCCCCAGACAGAGCCAGTGTTAGGGTCTATTTGAGCCACCATAGTCAAAATCATTTTCCCCCTTCTGATGTTTTCTTTGAATTCTTTCCTGATCCCCCTTTTTGCAGAAGAATTCCAAATTAAAGATCCCTATGATGTCAGATTTACCTTCGAACTTAATCTTTAAATGTGTCATGAGCCCGTCTTGTGAAAGTCTGTTCTTTTCATCAATTGTTGGTATCAGTCTTTTCTTCATGAACCACTTTGAACCCCGGTTCAAAGTAGTTCAAAGTAGGTCAATCAAATTTTGTGGCCTAATATCGGTGATTACAGGTGGGACCCGTGACGTGTCATTGAACCGCTTCGAACCGCTTTGAACCTCAGTTCAAAGTAGCTCAAATAAGTTCAGCGGAGGATTCAACAAAGCACAAAGGTGATGTAACAATTGAGTTGATGGATGATATGATGTGTCAGAGCATATCCTCTAGAATGATAGTATGGTTGATTTGGAAAAGTAGTGGCCACGTGGGAAAAGTCAAGCTGGCAATGTGGGTTAAGGCAGATGTTTTTTTGGCACAAACAAAGGGATAGCATTTAATGCAAAAATAATGACTTAAGGGGGTTTAATTAAATGAAGTGATGGCTAGATGTCACATTAATAGCTTCATTTCATTCCAGCCTACGTGCATCATTTAATTATTTTCTCTTGGATGATTTTCCCACAGAGTGAGTTTTCTTTAAATTCCATCCTTCAAGCTCATTTCCTTTTAGAGCTAAGTTGTGGAGTCTCGGCTATGAAGGATAGAAGTTTTGGTTTTTCACTTCAGAAAACAATAGGTAACGCCCAATAAGCCCTCTGTTTGCTTCCTATTTTCTACCTATTTGTGCCCTTTTTTCCCAAATATTGCAGTCTTTAATTTACTTGGGTAAAGATTAAAAAAAGGATGAGATCTAGCATGCATTTCTTTGGAAACATTGCAAGTCTAGGTTGTAGAACTCTGGTCATTATAGATACAGATTTGTTGGGAGTTGAAGTAGACAAGCTATTTAAAGTTTTGAAAGACTCAGTAGCGGAGGAGCATACTATAGAATTTATGTCCAGTGGTTTAATCCAAGTCGATGTCTTTCCCCCAGCTGTGATAAGTCTAGAACTAATTCAACAGTGTATATACCACTATAACGTGAAGTCCAAAAGTGTGTTGAGTAATGAGGGTAAGATTATTTTGACCATAAATAGAGAGATGATAATGTCAGTTTTTGAAATCCTAGATGAAGATTTTTTTAGTTTTACCCCCACTCAGTTACTTGCACAATTCTGAGAAAAGAGTGACTAGAATCTCAATAACATCACCCAGAAATGGACTATATCAAACTACAAAGGTGGTTCTAAATTACCCAAATTTTTAACCAAAGACCATATGAAAAACCACATCCATAATATCATGGTTTTGTTGCAGAGGATAAGAGGTTGAGAACAAGTACTTCTTTTTGAAGACTGGATGTATCACTTTATAGAAATTGTGTTAGAAGGAAGACAAAGTCTAGATTTGGCCGAAATAATCGCAAGTTCGCTGAGAGACCAACTCAAACAGGCGCAAGCTACCCAAAAATAATTCTATATGTCCTCCTACTTAACCTATTGTCTTGCATGCACCCAAGATCTTACTGTAATTCCTCACGAGCCATGGAATGAAGATATAACCATTTTTTATTATTGTTCTTTGTTAAGGAAAGACAAGGTTCTAGAAGAATATAGGAGAGTCATGATGTTTTTCTTAGGAGATTGTGTAATCAATTAGCTAGAACCCCAAATCAGAGAATTTCTCCAAAAGCACAAAAACTAGTTCAGAGCTTTAGGAGTTTCTATATCCAATTCCCTCAGTTCACCTATTTAAGAGTTGACGGTTTTGATGAAGAACCTCTCAGATTACCCAAGTTCTACTTTGATTGTTTCATTTTAGGCGAAGTCTGTAGACAAGTATTTACAGTGATAAAGAATAATCTCCCAGAAGACAAGTGGGATTTAATGTTTCCAATAAAACTTGGAAATTTGGTATGCAAGAGTATGATAGATGCTTCGGTGATAGGCAGCAATTTAGTTGGTTTTCACATGCAGTTTTATGAGTTGAGAAGGGGATTTGACAATAAAGGGTTTGCCATGAAGGCTTTCAGTTTGAAAAAGAAGTTGGACCTGAATCTACATATGGAAGATTAGTGGGAGGATATAGGAGATGAAAGGGTAATTTAGATAAGGGATCATTCCAGATTATTGGTTACCCAGATTAAAAGTCTACAGCTAAAATTTGACATTTTTGATGTGGTCGAAGATGAGTCAGAAATCATTGAACCTGGTTTCACTGAACCTAATGCAGAAACTCTGTCAGAGGTGGATTGGACAAGGGACATAGAAGAAGAGATAAAACTAAGAGATAGGTTCATTCTAGACTACACGGATGACTGGTTAAAAAGAAGAAAATTGAACAGAAAGAGGGTCACCTCTCCTAACAAAACTAGTGCAAGATCAATCTTGATTGAAGTTCCGCCTGATTCTTCTAACATTTCCCTCTTGACTCCTCATTCAGGTAATTTTCCTTCAACTAAGAAAAGAGCTATGCCCAGTGGACATACCACTGCACCTTGAACAAGGTCAAGAACTAGAGCTGAAATTTGATTCCAAATGGCTTCCCCTGACTCTAGTATCATTGACATTGATGTTAATGATGAAGATATCTCTTTTTCACCAGAATGGGGCAAAGGAATCTAGGATACAGTAATGGATAAGTCTGAGTTCCAGCAAGAAGATGTGACACCTACCAAGAATGTTGAAAACAGGTTGGTTTCTAGCTCAATTCTTCCTTGGCTAACTAAATCGGTGAGCAAGAAATGCAGTTTCAAACCTGCCTCTTTGCCAGTTCAAGATATTGTTACCAAAAATGTTTCTCGTGCCCCAAAAACAAAGAAGGCCAAGAGAAATGCAAGGTTGACCACAGACCCTGTTGCAGGCAAAGTAACCACCGAGATAGCCACTTTCAAGCAGAAGGAGAGTATTCTTGAACCTGCAATAGAGGATTTTGAAATTACAAAGATGGAATTTGGGGTGCTGAACAGAGACACTCGAGATCACATCTTCAAATTCTCAGTGGACCATATGCTTGGTCAATCTAAGAAGGATGGCAAGGAGAAACGCAAGCTCAAACAACTCATAATCACGATGGCTGAGTTCCTTAGTTCACTCAGCAAAGTTGGGGCTTTGCCACTAACTCAATCTCCGCAAGCTTTTGATCCTAACTCCGCAGATAGAAAGCAAATGATGAAATAGATGCATCAGGGTAGAATCTTTATGGTAGCTATGAAATACTAGATTGGTGGCATCATTTTGGAAGGAAATAAATTCATTCAAGAGTTTGTAACTGTTGGTTGTATTCTAGGTTTTGGCTTCTTTCCCTCAGCTTTGTGGTTTTCCCTCTCCAATTTTTCATGTTTTCAAGTCTAAACTTGTGAGAATATTCAAAAGGATTGAAACCCTAGCTCTTATTCAATGTTTGAATTTGAAAAGGAAACCCTTGGGTCCTGTTCATTTATGTTTCTCAGTTACCTTTTTGCCTCACTTAAGTCATGAGTTGTATTATAATCGCCTAGTCGCATAATTGAAAATGGCATATTCCTTTTTATCCCAGACTTAGCGATTAGCCTTTGTTGTGCTGTCTCATGAAACATTAGATTATTCATTTTTCTTTCCTAGACTTTGTGATTTACTTTGTATCGCATAGTCGCGGATTCATTGAACAGTGCCAGCAATATGTCAAGGGGCCCATAGATAGGTCGAGAGGTCGCAAGAAATTTTCAGCAGTCAGGGGTTTATTACGAGACATTGTGATTTCTTTGTGTCGCACAATCACTAAAATGAGTCTGAGGTTATGTGTGATATAAAGGCTTTAGTTGCGCAATCTCCATAAAAGATGCCAGTTAAGTTAAAACCTATGAGACTATGCGACTAACCTTTAGTTGTTTCAGATAAAGCATAGTCGGGTTGTCACCAGATAACTCAGCTTTCAATCAAGATAAGACATGTGTCAGGAGGTAAATGGATTTCAAAGTGATCGCTTAAAGGTAAAATTTTATTCAGCGACTACGAGACTGACTAGAAGTTTCTGTTTGTTGCAAGGTCTCAGAATATTTTCAAGGTATAAAAAGTTACTTGGCAATTAAGCGACAGCCGTCAGATAAAGTCATTGAAAGATCCTACGGTAGTCACCAAGTCTAAGAAAAAAAGAGCCTAAGGAGAAAAGTCCTCGCGACTCAGCAGCTAAGGGTATGTCACGAGGTCATCAGATAAATTAAATGACAACATACCTTTGTCACATTTTTTCAAGAAATTTTCGTACTTAGCATTTTCATCTAACGATTAGGCGACTAAGGGCAGTCGCGTAGTTTGGCAAAGGAAAGATAACATTTAGTGACTAAGAGATAAACGCAGAAGTTAACACTAACAGTTAGTCGCATAGTCTCAGAAAAGAACGTAGGTTAGTAATAACCATTGGCGACTTTGATTTCCTTATGTCACATGATCGCCAAATGGTGACTATGGTTAGCAAAAGTAAAGGAAGTTGTGTAGTCACCATGTCTCCAGATAAATCATAGGTTAATGATTGGGGTCAGCGACAGAGAAAATAAGTGCAGTCGCATGGTCGCTTGATACCAAATTCTGTGAAAAAGTGGCAGTATCAAATATGTCAATATGAATCATTCATCGGCCAATCAGACTTTTAAATTGTGATTACTGCATAGAAAAGGGTAGCTGAGATGTATGATAGTAGGCCAATCCCAGGATGACATGTCAGCTCATTTGAATTTTATAAGGTGTTGCCGAGAATTCAGTTTTATGAATTTTTTATTTTCCTGTCACGATCAGGAAACTATGGCTAGGTTTTCAATTATGTTCACAGTATGTGGAATTAAAGATAGAATTGATGTTCTGAAAATCATGAGCCACGTACTTCGAATGGTTACTATAAGGAGTTGATGGCTTATTCATTTGCATTCACCTTGCTATCAGAATTCCAAAACTGGAAGAGCTAAGTTGTCAGACAGAGTAAAAATTCAGAGAATTGTAGGGTTTTCTGTGGTTTAAAAGTTCATTGTTTCCAAAGAATTGTGCATAGGGAAGTCTGTGAATCTCAGTGTTAGATTTGTTTCAATATCAGTAGAGAAAAGGAGATTCAAGCACTGTAAACATGAGCAGAGCGGTCAGTGTAGCCTCGACCAGTTGTCAAAGTGACAAGGTGGAAGACGAGGCCAAGGGAAAAGTTAATTATTCAGATGAATTCCTCCGGCTGCTTCCTGGTTTGACTTCGAACAAAAGGGAAAATGAAAATGTGCTCATTGATGACTATCGAGATGTTGGAGATGCTGTTACTCCAAGAACAATACATTTTTCTCTTTTCAATTATTTTTATAAGAACTTTGATAAGGCTATTCCAGTGTCAAACCCTTGGACCTATGGTTTAGCCAGGTTAATTGTTCCTGATGTCTTCGTAGATGTAGACTTGTTCTTAGACCTGGAAAATCATTATGATGTTTTGTCCAAGAAAATCAAAAGGAATGATGGCACTGCCCTATTGATATTGAACATAAATTCATTCATGCAAGCCTTCGGCTTATACAGCACCATGTCCACCAGAATTGACATGACGAAGCAGCAACAGAGATATACTTTGAAGCCTGGTATTGCTAGAGGCTAGTTGCTGAAACATATGCTAAAAGAAGTGAGAAAATATTTGGATCCTATGTCTAGGATCAGCCCATATTATTACAAGGATTTACACTTCTATATCAAGTATGTTGCCTATGCCCTGTGTAGAGTGCTAGGGATAGATGGTGATGCAGAAA
>MU223823.1:1499874-1526388 GCA_018584345.1 Thuja plicata | reverse complement strand
TGTGTAATGGTTGTGCCGATTATAATTTATATAGTATTTCCTATAAATTTGACAAGAGATCTATAATTGTCAAAACCTAGATGACGAAGCTTATATTGCAAGACAAATGAAATAACAAAAAATTCTTTCAGCTAACAAAATAACAAAAAAATCTTTTCGGCTAACCAAAACTGGAGGAGATGGACCAAGGTTTGGCACTACCTCCAGCAAGGCAACATTTCCACTTTCATTGAAAAGCTTCATGGTGGGAATCCGTCGATGATGAAAATGTTTGTGAAAAGTTAGGACGAAAATAGTGTTGTACCATAAAATTTTGGACTCTATGATAAGCGACTTCGTAACGAATGAGGAAGAGAAGAAAGCACTTATTAAAGCTGGGACCTACTATCTTCCTGAAGGGTTGAAAAGACTGTGGAGATTTTCCATGAGAGTTATCATCTCTTATATCACGCTCGACACCAGGTTTGAAAGGATCAGAACCTACCACTTTGTTCTCATGAATCATTTTCGACATGGTATGCAGGTTTCAATACCCTTTTACTTATATGCATCTATAAATGAAAATATTAATGGGTTTAGGGATAAGTCTATTGCAAATCCTTCTTTGCATGAAGGACTTTTACTTCTTATTTATGAGTACTTTAAAGCCCAAATTTTGGGGAAGGAGTTAGCTCAGAAAGAGGACATGGAGGCCTCTAGCTCTGACTACATTCCTTTGGAGACTGAAGATAGTGAAGATCTACACTCTGAGGATCAAGATGAGTATGACACTAAAAAGAAAAGTTTGGGTTCCTCCTCAAAGAAGCATATCACCAGTCTGAAGACCATTAAAAAGGAAAAAAATGGTGACCCCATCCAAAAAGTAGACCACTACGGTTATATCCTCTGAGGAGGACTATAAAACAAATGAGGAAGAGATGAACACAGAAGGTGAGGTTGAAATTTCCAGCAGAATAGGTAGAAAAAGAGGTAGGCTGCAATGGTGAAATACCAAAACAAAAAAGGAAAAAATAGGGATGAGAGTGCTAGCTGTAAAACTCCCGAGGATTAGACCTATAGAAATTCCCCTATTTCTTGTCATAAGGTGAAGGAGAAGATCCAGGATGAACATTATGAGACTAATCAGGCTAATCCCTCACCTCAAATCTCAGAACCCCAAAACATAGGGAATGAAAAAGGACAGGATAGCAAATTTTGCTGCTATATGTTAGAACAGGGGAGGAAAGTGGGTTGGCATAAAGTTTTGATGTCAAAACTGCCAAAATGGGGATTACTAGAGAAATTATTAATCCTAAGGTCATTGCAGGTGAGGATGGCCAGATTAAACTAGAGGATCTTATCGACCCAACTATGGTGGTGCTCAGTGACAATGCCAGGGAATTTGAGATGGACCTACTCAATAACACTAGGAATAGTATTGTGGATAGCTACAGGACAATTAAATGGCTATTCCATGAAGTGGAGGATCTAAAAAACAAAGTTAATGGTATAGATAAAGCCAATGTCGACAGCACTACTGTTACACATGAATTTGAGTACCAAAGTCAGAAAAATGGAGGACAAAAATGATTAGGGTTGAGGCTACCCTAAAAAACATTATTGAACAGAGTTTTAATATCCTCAAAGCTTCCAATGAAAACACCAAGGCTATCATTGAGAAACTCAAAGAAAGAATTAATGGGAATCAAGTGGCCAACACAGGAGTGGAAAAAGAGTAGAATACCGAACAGGGTCCGGGGAAGAGGACTAGGGCCAGTTCAAAGAAGAAAAAGGATGTCAATATGATGATTGATCTCTAGAAGATCAAGAACTCTGCTACTAACATGGATCTTCTCGAGGCCAAGGTGGCCACCCTGATGGTGGACTTATCTTGATTGGCCCTAGTTCTTTCTGTTGCCCCTGTGTTATTTGCATTTTGGAAGTGTTGTTAGTTTTTGCTTTGGCCCTGTGTTGGCCTATTTCATTTTAAGACTATGTTTCATTTTGTCTTGGATTACTGTTAGATCTTAAACTCTGTTTTGGATTTCAGGAACCCTGTAAAACCTGTTTTACTTAATCAAAAACAAAAAATTGGTGGTATTAATACTAGTAAAAAATGCTCTAAGACCTTGGAGTGGGGGAAGCTAGAGAGATCTCATCAACTACAATCCCCGATCAAGTCTGTGATGAAATTTTAATGGAGAAATATTCTCATGTTGTTGCCCATCAAAAACTTGGTTTAAGTCAAGTTTAGCATTTTTCTACTATTATTCTTTGCAATCAGCAACAATCAAAGTGAAACTCACTATGCACTATTGATTTTATTCTATGTACAAGCAAGAGCATGCTTGATATGTAAATGTAGAGATTTATTTGTAGAGATACCATGCTTTTGTTGATATGATTTTTTTCATCATTTGCATGTGTTAAAATAAACAAAAACTAAAAACCATCAAATCAACCTTCAACATGCCACCTATTTTCTTATAAAGAAAAGAAAGAAAGAATTATTTTTCAATATAATTATTGTTAAGAGCATAAACCTATGATGTAGAAGCCATAATCTATTTCAAGTATTCAAGTTAGAGGTTACATAAGTCTCCCCTTACTCATATGCTATCAATATTATATCCATAAACATATAAAGAATGCTATAAAGTGATGAAAATGTTAGCTAAAAATTAACATAGTCAAAAAATTGATAAATGCTATAAAACCATTAGATAAAACGGGCATGTTTGATTTGTCAAAATATGTTGAACTATTTTTTTTAGAAGTAAAAAACTATATATATGTTAGAAATAGGAGAAACTATTTGAATTAATATAATATAATTAATTGAGTGCACTTCAACCTATATTTAAATAAATTCTTATGAATTCCCTCTTATGATGGAGAGGAAAAAAAACACAAAAAGGAAGTTCCTAGACCATTTTTGAATTACAAAACAATGACCAAATTATAAAGATTTACTAACAATTATAAAACCTTTTAAATGTTTCAAAACCTAATTTTCATGAATCATTTCCCCTAAACAAACAAATCACTAACAACATTCTTAAAATTGAGGTTAGAATGTCTGAGGCTTTGTGATGTAAGAATGGTAAAGATTTTTATAGGGTGAGTCGAGTTTAAACGCCTACTTGCAATTAGGAAACCCAAACAAAGCATAACAAATTTGCATGCTATTTTTTTTATAAATAGATATTAAAGCATGAGGATTAAACATTCAGAGGTTAAACCCTCTAAATGTTCACTTAGGTGCATAATTTTTTTTAAAAGAAAAACCAACCTCTTATCTGTGCCTTTTTCTGTAATCTCACAATAAATTTTGTATCCAAAAGTCGAGAACCAAAAAGATTGGATATTGATACACAGAAAATATTTTTAATTATATTCAATCGGCGTGCAAGAATTATAATCTAGTTTAGGGCTTTTTAAAAAAATTGAGCCTTTTTACCGAATAAGAGCATACAATTATTGCTATCATTAGCAAAACCTAGTGTGAGATCACTACAAATTAAGACTTTTTTTTTAATTCGTCAAGCATGCTCATCTTTTTGTTTTTTTCCAATTCAACCCACATATTTAAACTAGCAAAAAAATTACCACTTTATATTGTACATTTAATCTGATAATCGATATCCACAAACCACAACAATCTTTCCAATCATGTGAGGATAAGGGGTTTTAATTTTCTTACTCCATTCAGCAATTGTAAATGGATTTTTTTTTCAGATCAAAAGTCATAGTTTTTTTTAGAGGCATGAGAAATACTTATTGGATATTAAGACATCTTGGTTCACTAACATCTTTTATGTTGTCTAAGTTAAATCTTCTATATTGAACTGTTACAATTATTATTTGTTTTAATCTCTCTTTCTCTTTCTTTCTCTTTGTACAATATAAAAATGGGATCACATAAAATGGGTATTTTCCCCAGTTCATATGGCACATTGGAATATGAAACTACCTCAAGATGAATATGATTAACATGACATAAAAATGTCAATGCAATATCTATGCTTGAAGTGTTTTTATTTCTTTGTTGCTTAGAATTGAGAAAGAGAGGAATGGTATTTATATGCAAGAGACTAAATAAGAATATATATGATTTAATCCAACAGAGAAAACTAATGTAAAAGGGAATGAAGAAGAATATGAATGCACCTAGAAAAGAAGTAGGAGAAGTGAGTTTTCAGGTTCAAGTTCTCGACTGTCAAAATCTCAGAATGACTTGTAACTGCAAATCTGAGGCCTAAAGACTACAAACTGAGTCTCAGACAAATTTAAGCTGAAAATACAGTGGATAGGCTGAAACTTGTCTTGTACTCATGGACATATTGCCAATGGTGTCCTATACCTGGTAGTTTTGGCTAAATTTTTCCAGGTAATTCCGACTGTATCTGATCCATCTGAATCTCGTTTGGTGGCTCTGTAACCTATTCATGTGTACAAAAAATGGGGAAGAAGATTGATAAAGGGATTTTCCTTAGTCAAGCCCCTATTTAGGAATCAACCTTGAAAATTAAAGAAATTTGCATGAGGAAAGATGAAATAGAAACCAGATCTGAATTGTAAATCACCTTATACCTTAATGATGCAATGCCTCTTTGAATGTGATCACAAGTGTTGATGCAATAACTTGATCTAAAAGGGATTCATGAAATAAATGCCTTGAATGATGAATATTGTAGTTTTCCAACCGTGCTTGATGAAGAAGAAAGAATGCTTTGAAGGATTGAAGACTTGATGCTTAATTGTAGAAGAGATCTTGAACTCTGATTCCTTGCTTGATAATGAATGCTCGAAGACTTGATAGTGAATTCTTGCACTTGATAATGGATGCCAAATTGAGGAGAGAAAGAGGGGGTTTATATACTCAATCCATCCTTTCGGGGGGTTAAAATTAAGTAAGTCAACCATGGGTTTGGATTATCACAATCACTTTCATTATAAGCCTTGATTATCATGAACTCACACTTGCATTATTAATAAGAAATATTCCTATCATGTTCAGTATATGAAATAATATCTTTCTACCATGTCTAGTGTAAAAAAAAAGACATATCTACCTATTGTATAGAGTCCCTTTCACCATTATTAATAAAAAGTCTTAACACATCATAAAAATAATAGTTAACGAATTTCATAATATTCTAGTGTCTTGAGATGAAATACATATTCCAAAGTAAACAATGAAAAAACATTTATAAAATAACTAAACAATGTTAAAACAGTTCAAATATTAAAATCAAATTACATGAACAATCACAATAAATATTTTCATTGATAAACAACTAAACTTCACTCTAAATACAATCTTAGTTATCAAATCTCTTATTCTAACTTGACTCAAAACCCTAAACTCCAAATTTTGTTAACAGCTTACTCTACTTATGGAAATAAAGTGAAACATAGAAATTTCAAACACCCAATATTCTTTTACTTCTTAAAGCTAAGACACGGTAACACGAATTCACAAATGTGGACATGCTGGAAAGGGTGGTGAAGAAGAACTCGAAATCTCTAGAGGCGGGTGGCGAGCCTGAAATGCGGAAGAGCCACAAGATCAGCATTTCTGGGCATGGACGCTCCCCCCTGTTCGCTCATATCCAAATCCCCTTCCACACTCCATTCAAAGCAGTGAAGTAGCTGAGCCGAAAGAAGATTCAAGTTCACAATCGCCATGTTCGCCCCTGGGCATCCTCTTCTTCCTGCCCCGAACGGCACCATATCAAACCAGTCTTTGCCCTTCGCAAGATCAACATCTTTACCCATAAACCTCTCTGGCTTGAATTCCAGTGGATCTTCCCACAGCGATGGGTCTCTTCCAATGGCCCAAGCATTCACAATAAGCCTGCTTCTCTCAGGAATGAAGTACCCACCAACTGTGCAATCCTGCGTGGATTCGTGTGGAATGAGCAATGGTACGGCGGGGAATAACCTCAGAGTCTCCTTTACCACACACTGCACGTACTCCATGCTTGCTACGTCATCTTCACTCACTATCCTTTCTTTGCCCACGACCGATTCGATTTCCTCTTGCATTTTCTTCGCCACCTTGGGGTTTTTGATCACCAAACTCATCACCCAACCTAATGTCGTAGACGTCGATTCAACTCCAGCCACAAACATATCCTGAACATATTATACATCCTCGTTAGACCAGCTCTTAAAAGAAAACTAATACCCATTAAAATATAAAAAATTATAATTCTGAAAAAGTACGTACAAAAATAATGGCTTTGATGTTTTCTTCCGTGATTTCCTTTCCATCGAGGCTCTCCATTTCCAAGAGCACGTCAATGATGTCCTTAGCAACAGATTGTGGTTCATGTTCCTTGTGGAACTCCCTCCTGCGCTGCTGGTGCTCCTCTATTATTTTCTTCATTACTCCGTCGAACGACTCGTGTACCTTTTTCATGCGCCCCTTCACTCCTTGCAAGTCCATCCAGTCTAAGTATGGAACGAACTCCCCAATATTGACTTCCCCCATTAGAGCTGCAACCTCCGATGCCATCTTCATTATCTCTTCACCACCATCACCCACATCAGTTTCACTGTGAAAAGAGTATTTGTTGCCCGAAAGGATTCGCCACATGACTGCTAACGCATACGATGAAAACATCTTGGCGAGATTAACAGGCTTTCTGCCCTGCCCAGACTTCTCCCACACTGAACTAACAAGCAGATGAGCCTCTTCGTCTCGTACACTTCTGAAGGACTCGATTCTTTTTGTGTTCAGCAATCCTACCACGCACAACTTCCTCATGTGTCTCCAATAAGGCCCGTAAGGAGACAATACCACGTCCTGGAAATTATATCCAATGTATTTTCCTGCAGCACTCAGAGGTCGGCTTGCAAAAACTACATCGTGGGTTTTCAAGAATTCCTTCGCCATGGCAGAAGAAGAGACAACAACAGTGGGAACAGAGCCCAATTTCAACATCATGATGGGCCCATATTTCTTCCCAAGTTCCTGAAGATCACGATGGGGAAGCTTTCTCAGCTGGTTCAGGTTTCCTATAACGGGCCATGCAAACGGTCCAGGAGGCAATCTCAAACCTAACTTATTCTTCCTTTGCACTCTAAATCTAAAGCAAACCAACAAGAAAACCATGAGTGCACATAGCGTAGGCGCTGATAAAACATAACTTGGACCGCTTCCTATTATTTTTGCTCCATGCAAAGACGCAGGAAACTCGGACAAAGCAGACACATTGAAAAAGGATGCAGAAAACTCAGGCAAAGACGACATATTGAACAAATATGCAGGAAACTCAAAAGAAGACGTAATGAAAAGGATGCAGAGAAGAGCTTCTTTAACTCATATTTATACAGGTTTTCGCACCATTTTTTCAATTTTCTTCTTTCAGTTATTGTTATTTGATTTAGGGTGATGCAGGCGCGAACAGTATCAAATCCAAAGGAAAAAACAAAAGAGTCGTAAGATCCTTTTGGAGGTATTCGAAATATTCAAACGATTTAGGTAAAATCTTATCCTCGAATAATATATACCATTAAAAATATAATTTAGTTCTCATGCCAGCCAATTATTTTCTCTATATAAATGTCGTCCAAATAAAGTATTTTAAGTTTAATAAATTTGACTTCTAAGGTTTTTTTTCCTTCAGCCTGGGTCTGATACTCTGCATTTATCAACAGTAGTGTGGTTGCCGGCCATAAAAAATAATACATTATGATCAGATTATCTCATTTTATTTTTTTATATTGATTTATTATTTTATCATAGGATAGTTTTTAGTTTATTATAGAATTTGTAATAGCAAGTTAGATACCTTTCAATATTTGACTATTAATCAAGGAAATTTGATTATATTAGTATTTCAAAAATAGGTCATAAAATTTTTATTGTTTTAATAGGGTTGTTAATATATAATTTCTTTTATTGATACATATAATTATCTAAGCTTACCTAAGATATAAATATTAAATTTTTCATTCCCAACCTTTTTTGCTTTTGTGCAATGCTGATTAAGGAATTCAAAATGCATTTATTGACAAATATTCCCTTTAAGCCATTCATGTGTTTGTGTATGTATACATGACATATATACCTATATAGCTTATATACATTCTCACATTGTTATGTATCTAGGAGTATAACATTATAATATATTTAGATGGATGAAACACTAACATGTGGCTTACATCTCTAAAGGTAGTCATACTAGGTCATGTAGACAACTTGTATAACTAGCACATGAGGTGCAATGGTTACATTGATTTCTCATAAATTTATCTAGAAATATCTAATGGCTAAAACCTACATGACCAAGCTTATATTTTAAGAGTAATGAAATAACAATAGATGCTTTTGACTAAGAAAAAATATACAGTATTATTAATGTTAGTAATTTGACTATATTAGTAGAGAGATCTGATCAACTAAGGACTTGGGTCAAATCGAAAGTAAAATGTTAGCGAAAATTTTTCACATGTCGTTGTTTCCCATCAAAAACTTGGTCTAAGTCAAGTTTGTCTTTTTTTACAATTATTTTTGTAGTCCCCAACAATCAAAGTGAAACTCACTAGTCACTAGTCTTTTATTCTATGTAGAAATAAGAGCATGTTGCTATGTAAACATAGAGAATGTTTTGTAGAGCTATAATTTTGTCATCATGTGCATGTGTCAAAATAAGAAAAAATTAAAACTACCAAATCAACATCCAACATGCCAACTATATTGTTATAAGAAAGCAAAAAAAAATTGTTATTGCTAAGAACATAACCCTATGATACAAAGTCATGATCTATCCCAAATTTTCAAGTTAGAGGTTCCATAAGTCTCCCCTTATTCATATGGTATCAATATTATTGCCTCAAACATATAAAGAATGTTATGAAATGATGAAAGTGTTTAGAAGCATAAGCTAAAATTAACCATTAGATCAAATGGGCATATTCAATTTGTCAATAGATGTATAATTAGATAAATTAATTTTTTTTGTTAATAAAAAGAAGTGCGCAAAAGAAATTCTTAGACCATCTTTAAATTATATACAATGACAAACTTATTAATATTTGCTAACAATAATAAATCTTTTTAAATGTTTGAAAACCTAAATTTCATGAATCATAACTTGCAAACAACACGCCAATTAATTTGACTAGTTCCATTAATATGCTGTTAATGTGCTACTAGTCCTCTGTTCCACGGGCCAACACCCTCTTGCTATTTTTTCTATCAAAAACTTGCTAACAACACGCTTAAAATTGAAATTAGAATGTCCTAGGCTTTGTGATATAAAAATCATTAAGTTATGTGCAGAGTGAGTCAAGTTTAAACCCCTTCTTGCAATTAGGTGACCCACACAAAACCTAACAAATTTGGCATCGAAGATAGGTATAGCTATTTGTTTTATAATAAGATTTTCAAGTTTGACGCCCCTAAATGTTCATTTAAATACATACGTGTTTCGTTAAAAACCAATCTATTGTGTGTACCTTTCGCTCTCTTGAACCTTGCTTGCACTTTAAAATCAAAATCTCATTATAGATTTTGTATCCAAAAGCCAGGAATCAAAGGATCAGATGTTGATAACAATAAATATGTTTCATTTTTCTACAAGCAGGCGTGCAAGAATTATAAGCTGGTGTATGGTTTTATAGCTAAAATATAAGTCTTATTTGGGAACCGGAGCATGAAATTATTGCTGTCATTGGCAAATAATAGCTACTACAATTGACACACACTAGTCTTCTGCAGCAATAATAAAAAATGTTAAGAGAAGCTAATTACAGATTTGCATGAGAAAATTGTACAATTCCATGGTGCCATCTTTGTGGCGCATGAGCACTTGTATGAGCCCTCTATTGGTGGTTCCTCAAATATTGAAGTAAATAAATCCAAAAAAACAAGTGCAATACTTGTGCAATGACTGACATCGAGGTACCCATCTTTGTGGAAAACCAAGCTTACAATTGCATAGATATGAACTGTTTGCATGTTGAACTAAAGAAAAAGTAGTACAAATTAAGCCCTTTTTTTTTTTTTGAGTCATTGAGCATACCCATCTTTGTGTTGTTGCCAATTCCACACACATCTTTAAACTATAAAAATTTGCATTCTTATCTTGTACGTCTAATTTGCTAATCGATATCCACAACTATCTTTACAATTGGATAGATAAAGGGCTTCTCGATTTTATTTTGCTAATCGATATCCACAACTATCTTTACAATTGGATAAAGATAAAGGGCTTGTCGAGTTTCATACTCCATTCTGCCATTGTACAGCGAAATTTTTTCAGGACTGGAAGTGATCTATATTTTTTTCAGGCGTGAGAAATACTTATTTTTGGTGGACAAAGTCTACATTTAATAGTCTATCAGTAAATTATTTATATCAGGTGGTGAGTAGACTTCCATTAAAGATTATGGTAGGCCTTCATTATATTATATGAAGAGGTTTATAGGAAGAAGTTGAGTACCATTATATAGATATGTGTTGTGTTTGATATTGTGCTTTTGACATTTCTTATAGATATAACTTAGCGTGGCTCTTTTAAGAAGTATTGTTTCGCCATGGTTACCAAAAAGGGAGGGAACACAATGGTCACATCAAAGCAAAGATTTCCAAAACTAGAGTTTTGGAAAGTATTTTTTGTCATGGAAAAATAATAAATGATATCAAAAGCAGCTAGGCAACTATATGAAGTCAAAATCACAATGGAAGAAGATGGGAAGGGGTGTGGAGAATGGAAAACCAGATTAGTTAAAAAATTTGTTAATGGGTTTTTGGTCTATTAGTAAAGTTGAAAGGATTTCAAATAGACTATTAGCAATATATATTGCTGCATGTAAAGTTTGACATCATAAGAGATGAGATCATAATCATACCCTTATTCAATTTGGTAGAATAAATACCCCTTAATCTTTAACCTTGGCTAAAACAATTTTATTAATAAAAGAACATCCATCCAGAAAAATAAAAAACCTGCCCATCGTACAATATTACTCAAATTTATAATTTTATACCCATGAGCAATAATGACATATTTAATGTGAAACTAAAGGAAGTACTAGAGTTGGATGCAAAGTTACATACTATGTGCAACTTTTAGTTTTTTTGCATTTAATGAGATTCAAGAGATGTTGAATCGAAGATTGAAGTCTATTAAAAAAATTTAAAGGAAGGATATAGATCAAGTTTGGGACCAAACAACTATTTCAACGAGATTGGTATAAGTCTTACAGAGTGGTTCAAAAAGGTAGGTAAGATTTCCCTTATCAACATAAGATAATCTTTAAATTTCTAAAATATAATAGAGGAGAAAGGGTTCTACATAATTGATCTATAACAATTAGATATGTATCTAGTATTTAAGTAAAGAAATTAGATTCATTGGGAAAGGATCTATGAAATTTTTGTTCAGAAGGAAAAGTATTCACATCCTTATATCTTTTATAGGAATTTATGTTCACATAAATTAGACTTCAATTAATATTTGAAGACTTTTTCAAGAGAATTAATCTTCTTGCTATTTAGTTATTCATCGAAGAATGCTTGATCTATTTTGTGTCTGGTCATCAGTTGTCATGAGATCCTTCTTGATTGATCAATGAAATTGGATTATGGATCTTAGTTTTTATTCATGGGCTAGAATTGTACCCATTGACTTATATATTTTTGAGGTTGTTTAGCAAGACTATGAGCGGGTTGGAATTAAGGTGTTTTAATCTTAGAGTCTAAACATGCTAATTTATTTATTTATTTTGTATAAACAAAAAATTACGACCAATACTAAGATGTAGGTCACTCACCAAGATCTAGTATACATGGGAATGAAAAGCCTCGACAAAGTGAATTTGATTAGCACAACCAAGAGAGTAAGGTTGCCAGGGATAACTTTAGTGGTGATTATTCACCAATTGGCGAATATTTTGTATCTGTGATTTCAAAAATGGCAAATAAGTGGGACCGAATGGGGTGGCCAGATCTCCCCAAATTTATAAATTTTTGGTCAAGTGTAATTCAATTCGCCATCATTTTTTATTAATTTTTTGGGAAATTCAATTCAATTTGTCAATAAATTCTACATTTTCCAAACAATTTATTTAATATTTTCGCCTGCAATTTTGGAAGTGTGCATTAATTGACGGTCATATTAACCAATATGTGATCGACATTTAAGGTTAGGGAACGGGTTAACTATATAGATTTGACATGTGTCTCTGTCCCATAGAATTTATGTGAAACTTTTTGTCTTTTAAAACTTTGGCCCAAAATAGATTTGACATGTGTCTCTATTCTGAAGAATTTCTATGGAATTTTGTCCTTTAAAACTTTGGCCCGAAATAGATTTCATTCCGTTACTCTGGGATCATCCAACGGTTAAAAAAAGAGGGTTATTATATGCCATTTGATATAAAATTAACTCACGACGCATTTATAAAAACAATAAAAGTTATTTAAGCTTTCAGGGGCAATGCCCCTCAACCCCACCATGTATCGTGACAGAGAGTGTGCCAGGGGCACTACCACTAGACTCCACAAGGGGTGCTGCCCCCAAACCCCCCTTGAATAATTTGGGGGGAAATTATGTCGATAAAAGTGGGGAAAATTTGACCTTCGAGTATGAAAATTGATTAGGTTCCCTATAACAACAATGGTGAAATGATTTTTGCTAGGTATGTGTGCATGTAGCCACGATTTTTCTCTGATTTTTGGAAGATTTTAGAATTAAAACTGAATTGAAAATTCAATTTAGAAGAAAGCATAATTAAATCAAAATTAGAAGAAATTAAATAGAATTTAGTCAGAAAATAAAATAAATTTTGGGTTATTAATTTAATCAAGAAGAAATAATTAGCTAATTTAAATCATTATTGATAATTATTTAAATTATAGGAATTTAGAAATTGAGCTTAATTAACTAATAAAGACCAATTAATTATGGTGAAATTAATTAAATAAGATTGATTATTTTATTAATATTAAGATATGATAAAGTGATGAAAAGAATAGGACATAGTAGAATTAAGATGATTAATTAAACAATTGAAGAATCATTTAATCAATAGAGGAATAATTAGTAGTTAAACATGAGCTCACAAGTCTCTCAATTTTTGGGTGTCTACAGTATGTTGATGCAATAGCTTTGAATAAACACAAAAACCCAAAAGGAAATCATGCAAGATAAAACCTCATGGAATAGATGTTATAATTTACCACAATTCTTGGTTGGAGAAGAGAGAGAGAGATATGGATGAATCTTGATGAGTGAATGAGGATCTCCTTCCTCGATAGAAAACTCCTTTTCTTCACCTCTAATGGGGGAAAGAAGCTAGATCTATGGAAGAAAACACCGTGATTGCATGAATATGAAGATATGGATGCTTGAATGGATCTTGGAGGAATGGAGACTTGGAAGTCTTGAAATGGATTCTTGCATTCAAATCTTGAACCCAAATCCTCAATTGCTCAACTTGAATGCTTGATTTCTTGATCTTGAGAACAATAGCTTGCACTTTCAAATGATATTTTCTTATATGAAAAATGAGGAGATAGGAGGTCCTTATATAGTGAATTCAGGATTCAAATTTGATCCAGGATTACCACAATTGAAAATATAGGAAGAAGAACGTGCATCGGGCTCTAGGCAAAATTTGAGCCAAACATCTC
The DNA here is from genome assembly GCA_018584345.1 of Thuja plicata. Taxonomy (NCBI): domain Eukaryota; kingdom Viridiplantae; phylum Streptophyta; class Pinopsida; order Cupressales; family Cupressaceae; genus Thuja; species Thuja plicata. The sequence goes on along the minus strand of MU223823.1, from coordinate 1,512,758 downwards.
AGGGACAAGTCGGTCAATCAACTTGTCCTAAAACATGGGCTCAAATTTCACGGGGATATCAAGGAAGGTGAAAAAGATCTAGGGGAGAAAATGGAGGTTGTTGATGGATTGAAGCAGATCCTAAAATTAGAAAATAACCGAATAGGTCATAGGTGAGGAAATGAGTTATGGTATTGGATGGAAAATGGGAAAATCAAGCCTAGAAGCAAGAGCCAACCTCGATTACAAGAAATATTTAGGAAGAAGGACCTATATTCAAATTAGGTATGCATTTAAGCATAGTACAAGGTCCTGCCATAGAAAACACACTAAAGTAGGCACTAAATGGCCCTAAAATGAGCACAAGTTAGGTGCTTACTTTTTAGGATGATACAATTTTATTTCACCTACTTTGGGAGTCCTAAAATTAGGGAGCTAGTGCCATAGGTTGCTATGTTGGAGGTATGAAAAATTTCTATTATGACTATGGTGGTTACTAGTTTGGTGGAATAGTCGTGCAAAGTTATTTTTTGGTAGGTTATTGTGATAGTGGAGTTCATTTTTGACAAGTGGTGTGAGGTGAGTCTTGCATATGGAAAGGTGAATATTATGGATGAGTTATAATTTGTTGCATTATAATTTGCTATGTGAAACATGTAATGGCATTAGTAAGTTGACACCACATACCTATTTGGCATTAGATTTGGTTTTGGAAACCATGGGTACTTTTCGTTTGTGTTGAGCTCTATAAATACATCACTTCCTAGTGTAATTTGTATGATAGGTTGGATATCTTCTCAGAAACTTTTATGTGCCAAATTTTCTCTAGAATTCGTTGTTATTGTGTTTACTCTTGAAGAGCAATGGCCCTGGGCATTGCATTGTAATTTTTGTTTTTGTTGATAATACAATTGAGTCTAGGGTTTTCTCCCAAACGGGTTATCCCACATATATTTAGTGTTGTGAGTTTATTTGGCAAAATCTTTTTTTACACGTGTTTATCTAATTTTCAATAGGTTAAGGGTTTGTAAGAATTTTTTTGCATCATCTCTCTTGTTAGATTTAGCATTTGGAACTGTTATTCCATACTTGGATTCCTTTCAGAATAGATACATTCCTTTGGCCATCCATGATACTACTTTTGAACTATTCATGAACTTAATCTTTGTGCTCGCTAGCGTTGCACCTTTTGCATGGTCATTCACACTCTTGTACTCTAGTGAGGCTATCATTGTCTACATTTTATTTTTACTTATTCTTTTGTGCAATGTGCTTTCTCCAATTCATTCTAATGCCACCTTTAAATTGCATTATCTCTTGTGATTCATTTTGCATGTTTTCCTTTGAGGATGTTTTTATCCTTGACCTAGATGTAGAAGTTTGTCAAGTTTGTAAAATTTGGTTTTATCATGTCTTATATTCAGTATATAACCTTCAAAAAATGGCTATCTAGTTCTTAGGATGCAACAATTTACATAAGTTATGGTGTAAATTAGAACCTTCAAAAAATGACGATCCAATTTTTATGATGTACCTATACATAAGTTATGGTGCATGAGGATAACTTATGTATAGGTACATCCTAGGAATTGGATAGTCATTTTTACTGCAACATAGATATTCATGTTAATGTAATAAAAGCATTAGACCAAGATGAAATATTAGAGACTAATACTATTATGCTAAATGGATGGTTTTATTCTCTTGATCTAACATAAAGATGTTTAGGCATCAAAATATATTTGGTAACACTTGAGCTTTCCTCATTTAGATTTGCAAGTTGCAATCAGATTTCTTTATTATTGAAACTCTTTATTAGGTTCGTGTAGTAGTATCATTTAATTAAGGAACTAACTAAGTTGATATTATGGAAGATGACGAGTAAAAAGTTGCATTTAATTAAAAATATTACCCAATTAACGAGTCTTGATCATTGCTATAAAATGAGAATTTACTTTAAAACAATTGAAATTTATTAGTTTAAATATACATAAAATTATTTTTATTGAATCTCTACATATAAATATATATCCCTTTAAAAATTATGTAAGTTTTATATAAGGAATATTGATAAGGAGTATGAAATAAAAGACATTCTACTATCAACTTTATCATTTTTATCATTATAAATAAGAAAATGTTCAGTACAATAAATTATGAATAGTTTACTTTAATTAATTTATCATGAATTATTATAAATAAGTACTTTATCTATTATAAGTGTACATGATAGTGAAAGGTGTGAATCTAGTAGTAAATTAAGTGTCAAATTCCAAATAAAAGTAATTAACCTTATTTTCTTAGAAGAATTTTTAGTATCTTTTGGTATACTTAGATGTTTTATGAAATTTTAGTAGCAATAATGCAATATTCGTTCTTGAAGGGTTTTTATTTCTTTGTTGCTTAGAATTGAGAACGAGAAAAATGATATCGCTATGCAAGAGACTAAACAAGATCAAATCTGATCTAATCCAATTGAGAAAATTGATGTAAAATGGAATGGAGAATAATTTTAATCCACCTAAAAATAAAATAGGAGAAGTGAATTTTTAGATCCTCATTCCCAGCTGTCATGAACTCAGAATGACCTGTAACTACATATCTAGGACATAAAGACAGTAATCTGACTCTACCAAATTTGAGCTGAAAATGCAGGGGATATGTTGAAACTTATCCTGTACCTAAGGATAAATTTCCAATGGCACTCTGTACCCAGTGATTTTGGCTGAATTTTTCAGGGTCTCTTTGACTATGTTTGATCCTTCTAATTCTCATCTATCATCTCTGTAAATTTTTCCTGCACACAGAAAAATGAGGCAGAAGGTTGGATAAAGGGTTTTTCCTTATTTAAACCCTTGTTTTTGAATCAACCTTGAAAACGAAAGGCAATTGCATGAATAAAAATGAAATAGAAACTAGATCTGAATTGTAAATTACCTTATACCTTGATGGTGCAATGCTTCTTTGGATGTGATCACAAATGTTGATGCAATATCTTGATATAAAAGGAAACCATGAAATAAATTACTTGACTTATGGATATTGTATTTTTCCAACAATTCTTGGTGAAGAAGAAAGAATGTTTTGAAGAATTGAAGTCTTAGATGCTCAATTGTAGAAGAGATCTTGAACTCTGATTGCTTGATTGATCATAAATGCTTGAAAACTTTATAGTGAATTCTTGAACTAGATAATGGATACAAAAATGAGGATAGAAAGGGTATTCATATACTCAATCCATCATTTTGGGGGGTTAAAATTAAGAAAGTCGACCACAGGTTTGAATTTCCCACCAAAATCCTGGCACAGACTCTTGGGATAAATTCCTTGGGGACGGGTCATCAATGGCATCATGTCCTAGGGAAAGAATGAAAATGGCATCCTATACCTAGTAAAATGAGCCAATATTTTAATGGCATTCCATGAGAATAGGGTAGATGTGGAATTTCTGAGTATAGCTCATTCTGAGGTCGAAAAAGGTCATGAAAGCCAAAAATAGAGATATAGTGCCTAGGTGATGGAATGAATTATTTTATTGGAGGAAAAATAGAGGATCACACTTAGAAATAAGGGATAACCTTAAATTTTGAATAAATCAAATCAATATAGGACTCATAATGTTAATTTGAAGGTCCAATAAGTGTTAGGAGAGTGTGAAATTGATCTGGAAATCCATACATACTAAAATGGGGTTAAATTGAGAACCTAATTAAGCATGCTTACTTTTTAGGATGATACATTTATCCCCCACTTTATCAAGAAAATTATTCCACCACATCTTCATGGTAAAGTAGAAGAAGGAGAGAGATAAATATGAGAATCATGGGTAAACTACAAGGAGATAAGATATCTCTAAGTTTAAGGACACAAGCCCACAAACCAAGGATTGTAACTCATACATCCATATGCAAGGATATATAAAACAACAAAATCATAAAGCTTACTAAGATTCCAAGTCAACTAGTTGAAGATACCTCTCTAAACAAAATATCTCAACTACTAGCATCATGCCCAGAAAGCTATTGCAAAAGTACAAGTGGTCACCTGAAAATAGAAAGAGCACACATCAAAGATAATCTATAAGACTCCATGATCTAATCAAATTTAAAAATGTGTAATGATATGGAATCATGGAGGAGAGAATAAGGTAGCTATGGATGACACAAGATAGCCATTTGTGTTGTGATAGTAAATCCATGAGAGAGAAAGAAGAGAAGAGAGGGGGAAATGGTCTAGCAACCTATGGTATGCTAGTTCCACCCATCAAAGAGAGTATAAAGAGGGAGTTGATGGTCTAGATCATGCTAGTCAACTCATGAAAAATTATGTAAATGAGGGGTTGAATGGTCTAGAAAGTTGTGTTATGATAGTAAACCCATAAAAAGGATAGGTCAAATGGTCTAGAAAATTGTGTTATGCTAGTAAACCAATCCAAAAAATGTATGCAAAGGAGAGATCAAATGGGATAGCAAGTTGTGTTATGCTAGCTCAACCAATCCTAATGATAACCAAGTAAAGTATTATATACAAGGAAATCTGCCAAAAATGTATAAAGGAGAGTGATCTAGCCCTAGCAAGTTGTATTATGCTAGTGTACTCTACCTAAAATGCTTAAGGTAAACAAAATATTTGCAATAAGGAGGCCATATATGCCCCCCTTAAGATAGAAAAAGAGGATTATTTTGACATCTTAAGGAAAAGAGAAACAAGGATAAAGCACCTTTAACACAAAGGAGGTATCCCATAAGAAGCACCTATTCCAATCTAAAGAGGTCACAACTCCTATGAGGTCAAGGAAGGGATGAATTCAAAGAGATACCATGCGAGAAATGTAAAAGGAATATTTTTGAAGGATTTGAAAAGAGAAGCAAAACAAGAAGTGAAGAATTCACACCTTCCCTATTGCTATGTAAAGGGATTCTTGAGGAAGGATGGCATGCTTTTATCCCCCAAGGTAAGGGATTTTTTTACCATAGATACCCAATTGTGAACAATGAAAAGGTTATGATAAAGGATACATATATCTTGTATAAGACAGAGTACCTAATGTAAACAAACAATTACATGTAAGATTGGATATCACAAGATAACAAATGTGACTTAACCAAGAGAAAAGTGGATCCTTAAGAGAAGGATGAGAGGGATTGAAAATGTTATCCTTTCCCCCCAAGTGTAGAGACAAGAATAAAATTAAGGACTATTACGTTACTCACAAAGTATTATCACACCCAGAAATTGTACCACCATGCATGAAAATGAGTTTCTTAGTTTTGTAATGCAAATTTTGACATTAATTAGTATATTGGTCATGATATTGGTGATACATGCAAAAAGGGAGATTCACAATATTTTGGCTATGCTTGTTTTTTCTTTTAGGTCATGTAATCAACTTAGCACAAATAAGGTTAGGCAAAATGATTTCTTGATTCAAGCTAGGTATAGAAGAAATGTTAGATGGTAAAGAAGGGGATGTTGACAAAGGAGGAGGTTTGAAACCTTTCGCTTCCATAGGTTTATTGTGAATCTCAAAGCTTTGTTGCACACATCATAAGTTATGTTTGAGATTATGAGTTGAGTTTTTTCTAGAATCAGGTTGGAAAAATGACACACTAGGTTCTTTGAAGGGTCGTGTGTTAAAATTAGAAATTTTATATTCACCCACAAAATATGGTGTAAAGTCTAATAACCCTAAATCATCTTCTATAAGGGAATTGTAGGTGAAGAATATATGTTTTGCTTAAATGGTGTAGGAATAAATGTAGAATCATATTTGGTTTGTAAGCAATTTTGGATCTTATCATCAGCAATAAGGGTATACATGATGTTGTTATAGATAAACTTCACTTTATGATAAAGTGTTGAAGGAATAATGTGCAGAGCATGTAAACATGGTCTTCCTAAGAGAATGTTATAATTAAGAGCATTAGGGTGACATGAATAGGTGTGGGTAAAATAATAGGACCTACTTTAATAGGAAAAGTGATAATACCCAAGTTTTTTTTAGCAACATTATCAAAGCCACGGATAGTTTATCTTGTTTAACAATTCAATGCTACAAACATTAAGACCAGATCCATTATCAATTAAAGTTGTTCTAATAAGATTATCATTGATAAGGAAAAAAACCACAAGGACGTCATGTTGATCTTTAATTTCCTTAGGAGGATATTTATCTTGATAAAACACAATTTGAGCTTTGTTATTGGTCGCATTCATGCATTCTAATATGGAAGTTATATTGTCTTTCCTAGGAGGTGGAACAGCCACATTTCTCAAGGCTTTTTGTAAAGCTTTATGATAAGTTTTTTAAGTTTAAAGAAGCTCCCAAAGAGATATCTTGGTTGGAGTATCACCAAGTTTTTCTAAATTATACTCATTTTCCATATTTTGAGGGAGACAGGGTGCAAAAGGAAGCATTGGTTGAGAAGCAAGAAGAGAATGAGAAACAACTTAACTTGTAAGTTGTCTATTAGTCTTATGTTATACGTATGAGAAACTGCATGATAGTCAGGTTGTTGAGTGCCTTTCACCATATTGACAGGTTTATTATGAGGTTGAGGGGTATCTTGACGAAGATCAAAAACCACCTTAGGATTTGTACTACCCAAAACATTGACAACTTTGACTTGATCCATCTCTTGATTTTTCATGGGTTTATTACTATAAGGGAGAGCATCAAGGAAAGTGGTTTAATGATATTATCCTCCATTTCCAAGCTATCCTCATAAGTAGGACAATCTTTAGAATGGGAATTAGGTATTTCCATCAATGCTTTATCTCTAAAAGCGATGTCAAATGAAGGTAAGGTGATTTTAAGAAAGGCATTTATAAAGTCCTCCTCTTGATCCAAAATATCCTCATAAAGGGGGTTCATATTAGGATAAGGAGAAATATCAAGCATGAATTTTTCATCTCTAGAGGGAGTACAAGAAATTTTAACCACAATATCATCCTTTTTTATCAAGCTTTCTTCAAGAGGGAGAGAATAGTCAATAGCATTATCTAGTGGTTCATCCCAAATAGGGAGATCATTGTTAGTAGAAATAGAAAAAACTTTAGGAGAAGGATAATCACAATTCATTAAAGTTGCATTCCTAAAGGGAAATTCATGGAAATGAATAGAAGGTAAGGTTTCAAAAGGGGAATTATCAAACTTTAGCAAGGTATTCTCATGGGGGAAGCATATATCAAGACAAAAGGTTAACATTAATCTTCAACACTTCTCCTCAAAGAGAGAGTTTATTGAAAGAAGGGTTAAAAACATCTTCTTGCACTGATATGTCCTCATAGAGAGAAGGTTCCTTAGGAGAGGGATAAAGTGATAATTTAGGGAGGTTAAGCCACTATCACCTTGAGAAAATATATGCATTACAAACTAATCTAAAAGAAAATAATGCATGGAACAACATGAAATTTGTTTTTGTCTTTTTTATTAGTGTAAATAAATAAAATGAAACAATACAATACATACAAATCTAAATGCACAAAATGTAGCAAAGATATTATAGAAACAATGTGTACAAATGATATCTAAACACCAAATAAAGGTGGAAATGCCATGCAAGAAGGTTCTAACCACCAAAATCAGAAGTATGTAAGAAGAATCAAGTTCACCAAAATGTTCAATAGGTGAACCTATAAACACATAAAGGGAATCTAAAAACAAAATCAGAATGAAAATGTAATGAGTCGGGTTAACCAAAATGTACAATATAAAAAGGGGATCACATAAAAGGGGTTTATTTCCCCAATTCATATGCCACATTGGAATAAAAAACTACCTCAAGACCAATATGATTAAAACTACTCGTAAGATGCCAATGCAATATTCGTTCTTGAATGGATTTTATTCATTTGTTTCTTAGAATTAAGAAGGAGAAACATGATATCACTATGCAAGAGACTAAACAACAACATATATAATCTAATCTAATTGACAAAATTGATGTAAAAGGGAATGGAGAAGAATTTGAATGCACCTGGAAATAAAATAGGAGAAGTGAGTTTTCAAATCTGAATTCTCGGTTGTTAGAATCTCAGAATGACATGTAACTATAGATCTAGTAGCTAAAGGCTGTAATATTACTCTCTGTCAAATTTGAGCTGAAAATGCAGGGCATAGGCTGAAACTCATCCTATACCTGGGGACAAATCGCCAATGGAATTTTGTACCCAATGGTTTTGGCTAAATTTTTCAGGGTCTCTTTGATTGTGTCTAGTCTTTCTGATTCCTATCTACTGGCTCTGTAACCTATTCCTGCACTTAGAAAAATGGGGCAGAAGGTTGGATAAAGGAGTTTTCCTTATTCAAACCCCTGTTTTGGAAACAACCTTGAAAATGAAAGTAAATTGCATGAAGAAAGATGAAATAGAAACTAGATCTGAATTATAAATCACCTTATACCTTGATGGTGCAATGCTTCTTTGGATGTGATCAAAAATTTTGAATCCATAGCTTGATATAAAAATAAATCATGAAATAAATGCCTTGAATGATGGATATTGTAGTTTGCAAAAAATTCTTGGTGAAGAAGAAAGGATTCTTTCAAGGATTATATACTTAGATGCTCAATTGTAGAAGAGATCTTGAACTTTGATTGCTTGATTGATCATGAATACTTGAAAACTTGATAGTCAATGCTTGCACTTGATAATGGATAACAAAATTAGGAGAGAAACGGGGTTTATATACTCAATCCATAATTTTAGGGGATTAAAATTAAACAAGCCGACCACGGGACCAAATTTCCCACCGAAACCCTGGCATAGACTCCTGGGCCAAATTTGGACCAAATTCCATTAGGACTGGTCACCAATGGCATCCTGTCCTAGTGAAAGAACATGAATGCCATCTTGTACCTAGGAAAATGAACCAATATTTGAATGGGGTTCCAAGAGAATAGGGTAGGTGCAGTATTTCCAAGTACAGCTCAATCTAAGGTTGGAACAATTCATGAAGGCCAAAAATAAGGATATAGGGCCTAGGTGATGGAATGAGTTATTTGATTGGAGGAAAACTAGAGGAGAACACTTAGAAATAAGGGATAACCTTGATTTTTAAAGAAAGTGAATCAATATAGGACACATAATGTTAATTTGAAGGTCCAAAAAGTGTTAGGATGTTGGAATACTAGGATCACTTAGAGGGGGGATGTATCAGTGATCTATAAAAAAAAGATCTTTTAACCATTCAAAAACTTTAACTTAAATCATTAGAATATATAGAAAATAATAACATCAACAACATTAGATGTGTGTGAAGAATATATAAAGTATCATAAACAATAAATAATATGCACACATTTAGACATTTAACACATTTAGTAAATTGCATGAAGAAAGATGAAATAGAAACTAGATCTGAATTATAAATCACCTTATACCTTGATGGTGCAATGCTTCTTTGGATGTGATCAAAAATGTTGAAGCAATAGCTTTATATAAAAGGAAATCATGAAATAAATGCCTTGAATGATGCATATTGTAGTTTGCGAACAATTCTTGGTAAGAAGAAATAATTCTTTCAAGGTTTAAATACTTAAATGCTCAATTGTAGAAGAGATCTTGAACTTTGATTGCCTGATTGATCATGAATGCTTGAAAACTTGATAGTGAATGCTTGCACTTGATAATGGATTAAAAAATGAGGAGATAAACGGGGTTTATATACTCAATCCATCATTTTAGGGGATTAAAATTAAACAAGCCGACCACGGGACCAAATTTCCCACCAAACCCTGGCATAGACTCTTGGGCCAAATTTGGGCCAAATTCCATTAGGACGGGTCACCAATGGCATCTAGTCCTAGTGAAAGAACATGAATGCCATCTTGTACCTAGGAAAATGAACCAAGATTTAAATGGGGTTCCAGGAGAATATGGTAGATGCAGTATTTCCAAGTACAGCTCAATCTAAGGTCGGAACAATTCATGAAGGCCAAAAATAAGGATATAGGGCCTAGGTGATAGAATGAATTATTTGATTGGAGGAAAACTAGAGGATAACACTTAGAAATAAGGGATAACCTTGATTTGTGAAGAAATTGAATCAATATAGGACACATAATGTTAATTTGAAGGTCCAAAAAGTGTTAGGATGTTGGAATACTAGGATCACCGAGAGGGGGGGATGAATCAGTGATCTATAAAAAAGAAGATCTTTTAACAATTCAAAAACTTTAACTTAAATCATTAGCATATATAGAAAATAAAATGATAACATCAACAACATTAGATTTGTGTGAAGCATATATAAAGTATCATAAACAATAAATCATATGCACACATTTAGACACTTAACACATTTTTTATAGTGGAAAACCCTAAGGGTATAAAACCACTTTACAAGTCCTTTTTATTATGCCTCACTAGCAAAAATTCATAGCACCCACTCTAGGATCACTAACCCCTTACAATTTTAGGAACACCTAGTCCAAGGAGCACCAACACCTTACTAGTTTTTGGAACACCCATTCCAAGGAGCACCAACACCTGCACAAAATCTCAAAATATTATTTGAGAGGGTTACTCTATTTACATGTACACCAACTGATACAAATTACTACCATGGAGATCTTGTCTCTGTTTCACAGCTCTTCTCTTTACAATCTGCTCTCATCAAGAATGATAATCAAGATAATGGCAATCATCCCTTTCAAAACAATATACTCAATATATTCATTTTTCTTCCTTCTTGCAACAACAATGACAAACATGCCAACACTTGCAATCTTAAACTCAATGATCTGCGTTCTCAACTATTCCTACAGCCAAAAAACTTTTCATGAAAGTTCTGAAAACACATTAGAAGCATGATATCTTTCTATCATTCTCATTCATGTTATTAAGTCCTACATTCACAATTATGTCACATAACTTCTACAAACATTTACACACATTTGTTCATGGTCATGTCATTAATGATAATGCATCCTACTTCCATTGTTAAGCTCATTCCACAACCAATCCTTATTTACAGTCATGAACAGTTTCACTGCTAAGATCAATATATTGTGAAATTACAAACATTATTCAATTTCATTCCTATACAAATATAAATATTGCATCAGAATTCTATTGAAAACTTCATTGAGTGTCTATAAATAAATACATTCATTCTCTCTAATTTGACATGCACCAATAGTCATTAGTATTCAAACCATAATCCATGATTATATCTGTAAGAACAACATTTAGCATCCAATATTTTACTCTTTTAATGAATAGATTCTCATTCCCTTTTATAGTCAATCATGCGCAAAATTGAATATTCTCTGTATACCATATTCTTCTTTTCTCATGCATTGTGTACCTATCTTCACCATCATCCTCCAATCTTATCTACATGTATTCTCTTAACATTTCTCATCAACCCTGACACACTTTCATTCAAACATCCTTTATGCAAACTCTATCCATGTTAAGACAGTTCGATCTATTATAAAACCATGAGATGTAACTTCAAACTCATTATCTCCAACTTATTCAAAAACTATTTCTTTTGTATTCAAAAACCATTTTGTCCTTTTTTGACTCATTACTTAGATTAAAAATCAAAACAACAATGACATAATCTCCATCGGCTGTTTAAACATAATGTATAACTACTTTTACGTTTGTAAACCTGATACAATAGAGGAATATGAAAAATAATCATTGTGAAATAATAAACCCTTGTAAATTCATCAAGTTACTAATCTTTACTTAATCATTTCAACAATAATTTTATGGATTCAAGTCTCTAACTTTATTTTACTTACACAGAGTTCTTGTCATTGTTTTGTGTACATCCTGTCACCCGAGAGAAAGGAACAAATATCCCACTGCATACCATATAGAAGCATATATAGCATACATGATAGTCTTTTTTATAGTTACAAACAACTTTGTATACAGATAATTTACCATGATCACTGATATCATGATTACTAAGACCGTTACTAGGAAGACCGAGTGCATAAAATTGTTCATGACTGCACAAAAACTCTGAGACATTTATGCATTAGTATTTCAATAAATCATACCTTATACACAAATAAAGCACAACTACAATAAATCAAGCATGTGCAATTGACTGACATTTTCTCAACTTGGCACAAACTAAGTGACTGAGAGTAGTATCAAATAGTCTTAGATCCTATATAATAGCCATTGATTAACTCACATGTTCTTCAATCACTTATGAACAATGTCAACTTATGATAATCACCAACCATCATGTTACTTGTTAGGAATAAGGTGTCTCAACCTTGGATAGTTCCTATTCTTATTATTTGTTTTGTAAAATGTATTTCTTGCAAATAATCTAATTAAGTGTGAGTGTACATGTCTAGTTGGCATGTTGATGTGTCACTCCACTTGATGTGTCTGCATCTTGAATTGTGTGTAAGGAGATCATGACTGAAACGGTTATGACAGATTCCTATGACACGTAAGAGCTGTAACCACCTAATTTCGGTATGTTGCAACTATAGACCCTATTTGCCCTAAGTGTGATCATACCCTCGAGTTATGTCCAAACGACCCTGTTACTGTTTGGCATAATTCTTTTAATCAATTTAATGTCCTAGGTGATTTTTATCACTGATTTATATTATCTACTATAGCCATACAATTCAAATCAATATCGACCAATCAGATTAAATCAAAATCAAACATGGCTATAGTATTTAATTATGAAGGAATTAAATAAATCTCTAAATCAAAAATCACTTGCAATCCAACCCATTCCCCTAGCCTATTAATTTAATTAAAATGGCTATAGTCCCCTAATTATTAAAAAGCAATTTAATTGTTTTAAATAATTAGTTCCTATATTTCTAAATGAATTAAATAAGTTTATTTCATTTATTAATATTCCCTTAAACCCTAACCTAACCCATCTCAACCACCTCTACCCTGGGTTC
>MU223823.1:1409392-1473464 GCA_018584345.1 Thuja plicata | reverse complement strand
TCCTCTTGGATAATCACCTTAATTTGCTTCTTAACAGGAAAGTAAAACTTTTGAGGGAAAGGGATAGAAGGATTGCATGAAAGGGAAAAGACTGAAAGAAAACTACCTACTAGGTGATACACCGAAATTAGGGTTTGGATCTCAGTATAGAGGAATGAAATCAATGGAAAAACCAGGTATAATAAGTCACAACTCACTAGATAGGCTTGCATAAGTATTTCATAGGAGGGTTTTGAACCACAGACTCAACCTATGACCTGCAAACAAACATCCTTTTCTGTAATTAGGTGTAGGAATGAGACAAGACTGCTAGGGGCTAAAGTATACCCACAAAACATCCAAATCAGATCAGACACAACAACACACAAAATTACAGAAAATGAGAGGGACTAAGAACCCCAAATCCATTAACAACATTCATAAACTTCCATCCAATAAGAGATCATCAAGATAGTGAAGACAGGGATAGAACAAATATCACAAGTCCTCAAGGATATGTTAATCATCAATGGGAAATACAAGTGCAAGAAACCACAAGGGCAGAAAGATTGCCACGAACTGGTCTCCGAGAGAGAAAGTCTCTTTACAATTGCCAAATCTCAGCACTAAGGCTCTCAAAAACTCTTTTATACTCCCATGCACGTAGGCAGGAGTCCAAAACCTAGCTAGGGTTACAGATTTACAATAATTATTGACCCTAGGACAAAAATTTGATCTGGTCATAAATGTGCCATGCTGGTGAATCGATCAGATCAGATCTTCCATCTTGCGACCACTCCTATACTTGATTATGCATCGTGAACAAGCAACCTGGACTCATCAGTTCAACTCTGCAAGTAACCTTGTCATGAATGCTTACCAACTAATTGTATCTGTCCAGGACAAGGAATGACCCCTGACGGCCGCCGCTTAGTCACTCATCAATGAGTCCTCGATCATGACCATACTCTTGCCAACTGTAACTGAGAGCAATAACTTCTGCGTGAGCTCTGCATCTTTTTCCATGCCTCTGGCTTATCCTGGAAGTCCCTCTGTAACATTCTAGAAATCTTCGAGCACCGACGACCTCATCAGCATCATCATCGCACATTCGAACCATGCTCCCTTCCCTCTGGATTTTGAGCGACTAAGCGACGAGCAGCTATCTGCATTACCTTTTCTGTGATCGCGCACTCGCGGGCAACCACCTCATTACTTTACTTCCTGGGCGAGTAGGCGACGAGCTCCATCTCTTCATTAATCGCTCAGTCGCGAGCCCCTTTTACTTTACCTTGGAACATCGGCGACTGAGCGACAATAACCCTCATCCAGCTCGTCGCGCACTCGCAGGTGTCTTTGCCTTTGCGTCCATTGCTCAGCGAGTGAGCGACCGAGCCCATATTCTTGCTCGTCGCGCACTTGCAACCTGTTTCTCTTCCTTGTGTTTTTCTCAGCGACCGAGCGATGAGGCCTCTTCTTTTGTCAATCGCTCAGTCGCGAGCTGGATTCTGACATCTTAGAAACATTGACGACTGAGCGACGAGCACTTTCTTCTATTGGTCACGCAGTCGCGAGCAACCCTTTCTTTTTCTTTAATGCTCGGCGAGTACGCGACGACATTACCTTTCAGCTCGTCGCCTACTCGCAGCTTCTTTTCCTTTTATGTGATAACTGTAGTGATTGAGCGATGAGAATTTCACATCCTGTGGTCGCTCGGTCCCGGACCCCTTTCACTTTACCTTTTCTGCTCGGCGAGTGAGCGACGAGCATCTATCCCTTACGGTCGCGCAGTTGCAACCTTTTTTTCTTTTCATGTACATTTCCCGGCGAGCGAGCGATGAGCCTCTGGAATAACTCGTCGCCAACTCGCGCACTGTCTTTTCTTTTATCCTTCTGAAAATTGCCAGCGCAACTGTGCGACAACATTACCTTCCAGCTCGTCGCCCACTCGCGGCCCCAACATGAAAACTTGGAAGAAACTCGCGACAACACATTTCCTTAGCTCGTCGCGCACTCGGGGGTCTCTTGGACTTATGCGGGAAAAGGTAGCGACTGAGCGATAAGCGCGACTAGCAGCTCGTCGCTCAGTCGCCCAACTTAAACTTTGAACATATTTTTAAAAGTGATTGCGCGGTGAGACATTAGGTTGATTTTTTGAAAAAAGGAGGGTTGGCCATTTTGGCGGGAAACACAGAAAAGGCCAGAAAATGTAGGATGGGGAAAATTGGGCAACACCAACATAACCAAACATTGCAGTGACATTTGTATGGACTCTATGGCGATGATAGGCCACTAAAAAATCCATCCCCAGAACCTTCTTAATTTCATGCAAGACCCAGGGGTGCCCTGTGTTGGAATACCAGGATTACTGAGAGGGGAGAGTGAATCAGTAATCTATAAAAAATTTCTCTTTTCAACTTTAAACCAATGATGTACATGTGCATTAATTACTTTAATAACATGAGTCACGTGTGCTTTTAAATGCAAAGTAAAATGAACAATAAAACAAATATACACAATCAAATCATGAACACCATATTTATAGTGGAAAACACCTCAGGGTCAAAAACCACTTTCTCAAATCCTTTTATTATGCCTTTTAAGGCAATCAATTTCAGAGATACAACTCTGGGAAACACCAACACCCTTTTCATTTATGAGCTACAACTCCAAGGAACACCCATCCCTATCTCCTGAAGCACCCACTTCCTTTATACATACTTGAGAAACAAAATTCAGAGGGTTACTCTGTTACAATTCAAAACATATATCACAATTTGATTTACAACTTATGTATATCAAAATCATCTGTATATGCCATCTTTGAAGTTCCTGTAACAAGCTGCAAAAATAGAAATCAATAAATCCAGTTCTGCATATTAACACCACTCTGATCAGTAAATATTATTTGTTTATAATCACTTCCTGTCACCTAGAAGACAGTAATAATCAGCAATAATGAATTTCACTATTTTCAAATCTGCACTTATTTCTGTCATAAACTGACCTTCAAGTCTGTAATATCAAAATCTGAACAAATAATCATAAGATTTTGTTCATACAAAAAATCAACCAGTACTTCAGCCTTCTTATCAAAAATACTGTTGAATAAACTGCCTGAACTAAATGGACATCTTTTTTATCTGTATCTCATTCAGACAATTAACTTATATCCTTTCAACATTCAAACAATATTATAACATATTCCAATGTATCTGAAGAAGTAACAATTATAAATCAAAAAATGATATGAATAGTTGCAAATGTAAATTGAATCAAGTATTACCTCATTGACATCGTGATAGATTCAAAAGTATTTTTCTTACTGTATACTCAAGTCTTATTATTTCTTCAACATCACTATTTCTTTCCTTCCATCACTGTTCCAACCAGCTTTTCTTTCTAATCATACATCATTCACCACTCTCAAATCCAATAAGTTGATTATATAAAACAATCTCTATCGATTCATTCAATGAAAAAGGCTTTTGTAGTCTCCTTTCATCATTAATTCAAAACCGGATATGTCTCCAAAACAAAAACGAAGAAAACTGGCCTGCTTATTCAAATTAGTTCCATGTAAAACTGTTTCATCTTTTTCCTTTATATAAGTCCACTTCATTCAAGAAAAAACTCAATAACCAAAACAGTTGAGCACCGAATTCCTCACTTTCTTCTTTAAAATTTGATTTTAAATCCTTATGAAATTGGTTTCCATCATAATTAAACTTCTTTAAAAAACATTACAAATACCATTGAATTCAATGAATTCGGTTTCCAAAAACAAATCTAACCGATTATTTTTACCCATGATGTAATATTTTTATTTTTCAAATCGGTTTTCCATGACCGAAATCCTTTAAAATAATCTCTTTTTCACAAAACATGCAATTATCTTTCAAATTGGCTTCTTCTAACTTTGTGCCCTTTATTAATAAAAATTTATTTTGAGTCGATAAAAAACAATCTACAAAGCACCACCCAATGTTCTTATACAATCGGTTTTGAGCAAAGAAGAATGTTTCACAAAAATTACCCTTTAATAAAGTTTATTATGGTAAGATATGATATCGATATTCAAAACATGTTATTTCAATCAAAACTGGTTACTTGGTTTGCACAATAATTCAATTCTTCATTGATTAAACAAATGCAAATTAGTTATCATTAAGTGCAGAGAGCACAACTAATAAGCTTAAAGATATTTAACTTGTTTTGACCAACATCACAAGTGCTTATGGTGTTACGACAATCCTGTTGATGTTTTATCTTCAGACAAAGTTCTTGTAGCTGTTCTATTTTTTAAGCAGAGTTCCTGTCGCTATGGGTGACAGGAAGTATCCTTATTCCTATAACTGCAAATGAATACTGATTAACTGATAAATTAGAGTGAGAAATCAGATTGACATCAATCATTGTAGCATCTAATAGACATAAGACAACTTGTTCAATACATGAACACCATTGATAAACACCATATCGTTCTCATGAAAAATCAATTAACTTATGTACACACATGAACAACACCAACCAACTTGCACCACAACCTCAACTTGCACCACAACCGACAACCATCTAAAAAAATCACAAACATTATGTTGTCACCTTTTGACATACATGACAAACACTATGCCAAAGTCAACAAACTCCCCCTTTGGCATTGATGTCAAAACCCATCTCTTCTCTTCTTTCTCCCCCTTTTTGACAGCATATGACAAAGGGATAAATAGTAAACTCAACATTCTCCCCTTTAGTATAAACCCATAGAAGTTTAGAGAATGCAAGTACTCACGTCTAAGTGAAGATTCACATTGTGCCAACACAATTGTCCATTCACCACTCCTCTAAAGACTTTACTCACCTTTGTTCTCACAACATCACCATCAAATTGTATTCCTCCATGTTATCTATAAGGCCTGACCACAAGCTTAGAAATCATATCAGCATAATTGTATCAACACAAACTTGGTGAATCAATCCATCTTTAATGTCGGAACTAATACCACTTGTTGGAACTAATAGGCTTCAACACTATGCAAGAGTACTTGTCAATTTTGTAGACACTAACATTGAATTTTCAACAAGAAAACTCATCATATGTAAATCTGTCACACAAAAATATCCTTTACACATTCTTGCACACTATATTTTGACATTCTCTAATCCATATTATTTTCTCATATCAAACCTCTCAAATATCAAGGCAAATTACCTTCGCATTTCTGTACCACTATCATCTGCATTTGTTGACCACATCAATCTAGCTGATCACATCAAAATATCATTAAAATACCATATGTTGATTCATTATAACCTGTATTTGTTGATTGCATTTTTATGACCAATAAACATTTTTCTGATTGCATCATTGCACCAACTGATTAATTTCAATATACATGAAAAAATTGATGAATCAATTCATCATCAATGCCTCAACATTTGTTGAACAATCTCACACAAAGCAATCATCAATCTAATACCAATTGGTTACATAAGGAGAAATAAGAATTATCCTCTTGACCTGACCATTACTGCACAACTCATCAATCATATGTTTTCTATCCACAAATTAATGTTCAACCACTACACATTTTTGAACAAAGTCATTAAAACATTGAATGCCCTTCTAATTATCCTCTTGACCATTGCTGCACAACTCATCAATCATATGTTTTCTATCCACAAATTAATGTTCAACCACTACACATTTTTGAACAAAGTCATTAAAACATTGAACTTTCTTTTTTGTCCTTTCATCAGAAGCATTTTAGTGGAAACCTTTATGAGATTTAAAAAAAAACCATCTGATATAGACAAGTTTGTTTAGACACCATATAACATCTCCAATACTTACTTCTACTCTTTGATGAAGCTACAAAATGTCTGCAATCTTCTTGTCGCAATATTGACAAGAGCAAGTCAGTTTTCAGTAATTGATTAATTTTACCCCCTAAACGTTACCATAATTTTTTCTGGAAATAAGAATATTTGTAGATAACATCAATAGCTTCTTGCTCACCAATTTATAGGGTCATTAAATCTCATATGTAGCCACACAAAAAATTTTACTGACTGTTAAATCTGAAAACTGAGATGTGTTTTATCTCAAGAATTACCTCTTCAACAATTGCATCATGAATTTATCAAACAAAGTTCTCAATGATTTTCATGATAAACCATTCGAATGAGTTAAGACACCAAATCACCAAGCATTCAAACTGGTATTGAACTTATGAACTTGTCAGCATATGTCTCCAATATGCATAAAAATATAGACCATCATAAACAATTCAAACATAAAGGAGAAGAATAGAATATCTTTCTTTTAACACCTTATAACACCAAAAGCAATTTCAAAATTCCATACCTTATGCTCATCTTTGCAGGGGTAAGAGATACACTACCATAATAGACTCCCCCTAAGTCTGTGCTACTTATCAAGATCTGGATGATATAACATGTGCAATGATTGCACATGGAGCTTTGTCTTCAGCTTGGTTATATTTCCTTCTCCCAACCATAAGAGACCCTTTCTTCTTGTCTTCCTTAGAAATCAAATTCTTGCAAAAACTTCCTATATGTCCAAGATTGTTACATTTATAACATCTTATATCCATGTTATTCATGAGCGCATTTTCTTTAACAAAGTTTGTAGACCATCTACAACTTGCAGCTTTATGACCAAAACCATGACAACTATAACATCTTTGACTCATGAAATAACTTCTACTTGAAGACCCAATCCATCTCTTATTATCAAAATTATATGTAGCAACCTTATGACCATAACCATTGCAGCCATAAAAATATCCTTATGATCATAATCATTGCAGCCATAACAATATCCTTGAAAAGAATGATTATACCTTATTGGCTGATCATACCAAGGATGTGAAAATCTGAAAGCACTTCCTCTATCTCTGTGCAGACCTTTGAAATTTTTTCTAGCGTTATCACCTATTTTCTCTTCACTGTTAGATGCAGCAACATGGTGGTTCAAATCAACCTTATTCCTTGGTGTTTGCCTAAATGTAAACTTCTTTCCATCAGTAGTAACAAATACTGTGTCATGTTTAGTTCCTTCTGAAGAGCTTTGTCCAACATTGTATCCCAAACCTGTAGGTTCTTTAGAATGCCTTTTCCTGTCCAACATCTCATTCAACATATTAGTACTATGATCAAATCTATGATTGTTCTTTGACTGATTCTTGACATATTCAAGTTCTTTCTTTAAAGTAACAACTTCTCCTTCAAGCTTTAAACATTCAATCCTTTTGACTTCCAAATCAGATTTAGTTACATCTATTATCCTTTTAAGTTATTCTACTTGACTTTTTAAATTTACAATCATGTTGTCCTTAAGAACTTTCTCTTTCAATAGAAAATCATCATTATTTGAATTTTCTTTCAAAGATATAATCGCATTTTCTAGTTTGTTGCACATTTCATCCTTGTTATTCAATTTAAATTCAAGTTCCTTAATAATATTTGATTTATCAACCATCTGAACATTTAGAAAGTCAATAATCTTTTTATCCTCATCATGACTTTTAATTATAACATCATGAACTTTAATACTTTCATGTAATCGTACCTTGAGATCATAATGCTCTTGATTACATCCAGGGCTGAAAGCAATTCTTCTTCAAGAAAAACCACTCCATCGCCTTCTGCTTCATGATCAGTAGAGACATCAAGCACATCTGCAACACAATCTTTAGCATCAAGATCATTAGTCAAATTATCAACATCATTTGAATCTGATTTCTTTTTAGGAAAATTCTTCATCTTCTTGTTTCTACACTTCTTACCCATAGTATTCCTTCTATCAAGATCAACCCAAGGTTGTTAAACTTGACACATGGAACCTAGCTCTGATACCACTTGTTGGAATTCCAAGATCACTGAGGGGGGGGGGGGGGGGTTGAATCAATGATCTATAAAAATTTTCCCTTTTCAACTTTAAACCATTGGTGTATGTGCATTAATTACTTTAACATCATGAGTCATGTGTGCTTTTAAATGCAAAGTAAAATGAACAACAAAACAAATGTACACAATCAAATCATAAACAACATATTTATAGTGGAAAACCCCTCAGGGTTAAAAACCACTTTCTCAAATCCTTTTATTACGCCTTTGAGGCAATCAATTTCAGAGCTACAATTCTGAGAAGCACCAGCACCCTTTTCATCTAGGAGCTACAACTCCAAGGAACACCCATCCCTATCTCCTGAAGCACCCACTTCCCTTATACATACTTGAGAAACAAAATTCAGAGTGTTACTTTGTTACAATTCAAAACATATATCACAACTTGATTTACAAGTTATGTATATCAAAATCCTGTGTATATGCCATCTTTGAAGTTCTTGTAACAAGCTGCAAAAATAGAAATCAATAAATCCAGTTCTGCATATTAACACCAATCTATCGGTAAATATTATTTGTTTATAATCACTTCTTGTCGTGTCGCCTAGAAGACAGGAACAATTAGCAATAAAGAATTTCACTATTTTCAAACCTGCACTTATTTCTGTCATATACCGACCTTCAAGTCTGTAATATCAAAATCTGAACAAATAATCATAAGCTTTTGTTCATACAAAAAATCAACCAGTACTTCAGCCTTCTTATCAAAAATACTATTGAATAAACTCCCTGAACTAAATAGACATCTTGTTTATATGTATCTCATTCAGACAATTAACTTATATCCTTTCAACATTCAAACAATATTATAACAGATTCAAATGTATCTGAAGAAGTAACAATTGTAAATCAAAAACTGATATGAGCAGCTGCAAATGTAAATTGAATCAAGTATACCTCATTGACATTGTGATAGATTCAGAAGCATTTTTCTTACTGTATACTCAAGTCTTATTCTTTCTTCAACACCACTGTTGCTTTCCTTCCATCACTGTTCTAGTCATTTTTTTCTTTCTAAACCAAAATCATACATCATTCACCACTCTCAAATCCAATAAGTTGATTATATAAAACCATCTCTATCGATTCAGTCAATGAAAAACGTTTTTGTAGTCTCCTTTCATCATTAATTCAAAACCGGTTATGTCTCCAAAACAAAAACGAAGAACTCTGGCTTGCTTATTCAAATTAGTTCCATGTAAAACTGTTTCATCTTTTTCCTTTATATAAGTCCACTTCATTCAAGAAAAAACTCGATAACCAAAACAGTTGAGCACCGAATTCCTCACTTTCTTCTTTAAAATTTGATTTTAAATCCTTATGAAATCAGTTTCCATCATAATTAAACTTCTTTAAAAAACATTACAAATACCATCGAATTCAATGAATTCGGTTTTCCAAAACAAATCTAACCGATTCTTTTTACCGATGATGTAATATTGTTATTTTTCAATTCGGTTTTTCATGACCGAAATCCTTTAAAACAATCTCTTTTTCACAAAACATGTGATTATCTTTCAAATCAGCTTCTTCTAACTTTGTGCCCTTTCGAGTCGATAACAAATAATTTTTAATGAAGATTGTTTTTTTTTCACAAAGCACTGCCCAATGTTCTTATACAATCGGTTTTGAGCAAAGAAGCATGTTTCACAAAAATACCCTTTAATAAAGTTTCTTATGGTAAGATATGATATCGATATTCAAAACATGTTATTTCAATCAAAACGGGTTACTTGGTTTGCACAGTAATTTAATTCTCCATTGATTAAACAAATACAGATTAGTTATCATTAAGTGCGGAGAGCACAACTAATAAGCTTAAATATATTTAACTTGTCTTGACCAACATCACAAGTGCTTATGGTGTTACGACAATCCTGTTGATTTTTTATCTTCAGACAAAGTTCTTGTAGTTGTTCTATTTTGTAAGCAGAGTTCCCATCGCTATGGGTGATAGGAAGTATCCTGATTCCTGTAACTGCAAATGAATATTGATTAACTGATAAATTAGAGTGATAAATCAGATTGACATCAATAATTGTAGCATCCAATAGACACAAGACAACTTGCTCAATACATGAACACCATTGATAAACACCATATCGTTCTCATGAAATATCAATTCACTTATGTACACACATGAACAACACCAACAAACTTGCACCACAACCCCAACTTGCACCACAACCGACAACCATCTACAAAACCACAAACATTATGTTGTCACCTTTTGACATCAATGACAAACACTATGCCAAAGTCAACACCCAGTTGCCAAAATGGCAAGCAACAGCTTGTTTGTGACCATATTGAGAAAGGTCATTTTCCTTTTAGTTGACTCCAAAAGTATCAGCGTGTCCATAGCTCAACAAACTGCCAAAGACACTCAACGAACAATGAGATTATTTGTGATTTCAATTACTTCACCCATAACATAACTATATATAGACCCTTACAAAATGGCTTAATTATGATGCCACAAATTTCTATGAGGAAAATCTATCCTTCACATTAGCCCAATCTTTGGGATGATATCTTCTAGTTTTTCTATTAATGCTTCTTGCACTTCTTATAAACAGCTAGCACCCATAAACGTCTATATTTCAAGTGGGCCCTGGCTAAGCTCCAGACAAAATGCGCCAAAGATAAAAAAAAAGTCAAACATTTTTTTTTTTCAAATTCGCGAAAACACATTGAATTTTTTGCAAATTTTTTGTGGTTTTCGACCACAAAATATGTAGATCATGAAAAACAGATGATGAAAAATTTGAGAAAAACCATTGTGTTTTCGGATTTTTGAAATTTGGTCAATAGTACATTTTGTAGAGAGCTTAGCCGCGTCCTTTCAAGTGCATACATTCCATCTCTAACAGAAATCCCATCCCCAAATACTCAAGGCATTTATTCTTGTACCAATGTGATGATATGCACCCTTCATGTAATGATTATAAGTGATGTCGATTAGCCGTTGTATCACCTTGTGCCAATGTGGTGGCCCATACCATCCAATCAGCAAGCCAACGTGATAGTTAGTTTCCAACATCTCACCTCCACCCAGACTTAAGACATCTTATGCCTCCATGATGGGGCTAGAGTTAATTATGATAATATACCATAGGGAAAATGCATCATGCTAAATTGAGATCACTTTGATCGGGGTAACTTGTCAAAAACATTCTCTTCACACTCGTACCAACATTATACCAAAATTGTGCATTCATGGAAAGGATCTTTTAGGCATGTACTATATCAAGATTATCTAGCTATGCCTAAATATAGCCAAACATCATAGCAAAGGTTTTTCACCAATGAAGTTGGCAGTAATAATCATTGTTCACACTATTACACCAAAAAGTACATGGTGGAGAGGAATTTTCCACAACATATATCTATTAGCACTCCACTCAAGATATCAGAAAGAGGTGAGTGATTTTTTAGGGAATAAAAATTTAACAAAGCATTTAAGGGCTTTTCACAGAGTTTATACTTAGATATAAGTAGTGGCATTTTTGTTTATTTAGATTGTTTGCATTTGCTTCAAATGTTTGAGAGATGGATAATGCTTTAGAATCTTAGATAAATTTTGCTAGTTAACTGAAATATAGATTTATATGATGACAATGATGGTTATTTAGACAGTCCGGTCAATCTCAATATCAAAAGAATGAGAGCGTGATAATGGAATAGGGGTTTTTAAAAGACCAGTTAACTATGATAGAATAGAAAAAATTGAGAATATGAATATGGTAGAAGAGTGAAATAAATAAATAGGATAATCTGAAAGTATTACAAATCTAATTTAAGTCACTTTTTAAAAGTAGATTATTTACTTTTAAAAGTTTTTTTTATTTTTTTTATTAATAAAAGGTTGAAGTAAAAAATATTATATCATATTGACAGAATTTTTACTGAGTTTAGTAGAGAGTTGAACCAGCCTAAGGCCCATACTAGTTATTTACAGATATACATATACAAAATTGCCTCGAACTAATATAAAATATCATTTAACCTATTTTCATACAACTATCCTCTTCGATAAACCATCTAGATATGGAGGCAGACAAAATTGGCGTATAGCCCAAAAAATCCCTAAACATATGGCCGAATGCCCGAATGCCTAACCAGATACATAAAAAATGTAGCAACTGTTGAAATAAATTAATTCCTTCCACCAACTACCATGGTCGGCACAGCTAAGAGAATGTTCCACCCTAGCTGTTCACCATAAAATATCACCAAACTTTGGTCTGTGCATTTAATGTAAGTTTGTCTATAAATAAAAAAATATTGAGCCTGGCATTTCAGCGCTCATTTTGGTGAAGTCTTTTGTTATATTATTTGGTATGTCTTTGTGTTATTCTCATGGTATTAGAGCTATGAGTGAGGACTGGTGATTGCAATTTTGGAAATTGAGCTGAGGTTTGGAATTGAAGAATTAGGGAGATTGCGTATAGAGAGCAGCCCAGTTGGAGAGTACGTATAATCTGCTGGAAGAAATATTGTTGTGTGGAGCAGACAAATCAGAAGTGCTGAAGTTTGCAAGAGTTGTGCATTGTTGCTGTTATTTGGTGATGTTTTGTTGATCATAGTGAAGACTTTGTTGAAGGCTGTTGAAGGCTCTGTTTGACAAGCTGATTGCATATTACTGCTAAAGTTGAACAAAGTCTTGAAGAGGAGGCATTCCAATCCAAAAGGTAAGTGTTGAGATTATTGCATTAAGCAAGTTTTTTTTTTTTTAATCTTGGACTAGCATGAATGATCATAATGCTAAATTGAAAATTTTAAGAAATCAACTTGCAATGATGAAGGTTGAGTATAAAGACTCTGAAATCATATATTTTTTAATTGAAAGCCTTCCGGATGAGTACAATAAATTCCATTCGTACATTGGAACTAACTGGGAACTTTGAGAATATCAAGCTAGAAGAAGTGTATGGTGCTTTGTTGAATGAAGAAGAAAGGCTTAAAAATTTTACAAGTGAGTCTAACAAGAGTCAAGCATTTATAGCTAGAGGAAAATATAAGAATTACAATCAAGGAAGATCATATCCAAATCAAAGAATAAATCAAGAGAATCAACATAGAAATAATCAAAGGCAATGGAGTCAACAAAAGGATAATCAAAATAGACAAAGTTATCAAAGGCAACAAAATGAATGGAGAAATTACAAAAATAACTATAAAGGAGAAAGTGCTATCATATGTTATAATTGTGGACAAGAAGGACGTACAATTGATCAATGTTTTAAGAAATCACAAAGGAGATTTAATCAAAGAAGGCAATCAAATGTTGTTCAAGAAGAGGGTGATCATCATATAATGATAGCTTCTTTAGCTGCTCAAGGTGATTCAAGTAATGCATGGTATATTGATTCAGGAGCTAGCCAACATATGACTTACAACATTAATATTTTTAGCTCTTTAGACGAAACAAATTGTGGAAGAATATTTCTCAGTCATGATAGTTCACATGATATTAAAGAAATAGGTACAATTTCAATGAAAGGAAATGGTGGTAAACAATTGGAAATAACTAATGTGAATCTTGTACCTAAGTTAACCAAAAAACTTCTTTCAGTGAGTCAAATAACTCAACATGGTCATAAGGTGGATTTCTATTCAGATAAGCGTTTAGTCAAGAATATTAATGATGGATACAAAATTGTGGCCACGGGAGTCAGAATGATGGCATCTACAAATTTTTAGCATCTGTTGATAAGAAAGTTTATATTACTATAAGATCGTCCTTAAGTGAGCTATGGCATCAAAGATATGGTCACTTAAACTATCAAAGTTTGGCTATGCTTTCAAAGATGGATATGGTTGATGGACTACCATGGAGAAAGGTAAACACAAATGCGTGTGAAGGATGCATGGTTGGTAAACAACATAGAGACACTTTTGAGAGGTCTACATGGAGGGCAAGCAAAAGCCTTAAACTTGTCCATAGTGATTTGTGTGGCCCTATGAATCCCACATAAAGGAGGAGCTAGGTACATCTTGAAATTCATTGATGATTTTTCAAAGAAAGTTTGGGTTTACTTCCTAAAGAAAAAGGATGAAGTATTTAAAAAATTTGAAATGTTTAAAGCTCTTGTGGAAAATGAAAGTGGAAATAAGATCAAGCGAATAAGAATTGATAATGGTGGAGAATATATGAATAACAAGTTCAAATCTTTTTGTGAGTATCATGGAATCAAGAGGGAAATGATTGTTAGATATACTCCTCAACAAAATGGTGTTGATGAAAGGAAGAATAGGACTTTAGTAGAAATAGCACGTTGTATGATACAATCCAAGGATCTTCCTTTGTTTCTATGGGCTGAGGCTGTTAATACTGCATCTCATGTTTTCAATATATCTCCCACAAGTTGTATGCAAAATATTACTCCCGAAGAAGCATGGAGTGGTCCAGGAAACCAAATGTTAAGTATTTTAGAGTGTTTGGATGTGAAGTATATGCTCATATACCAGATGAGATTAGAGAAAGGAAATTTGATAAGAAAATTGTTAAGTGCATCTTTGAGAGGTATGATTATCAAAGGAAAGGATATAGGTTGTATGATCCTAGTATGGAAGATGTGTTTACAAGTAGGGATGTCAAGTTTAATGAAGGGTTTGATGATATGACAAAATCCTCTCTCATTCCACAAGTGGCCATAGATAATCATGAGTCTTCCAATGATTTTGAAACTTGTGATAGTTCTAAGGAAATCTTTAACATAGCTGAGTAATCTAATCCTCCTCCAAAGACCAAGAGTATTCAAGATGTTTATCAAAGGACTCAACAAATTAATTATGCTTTAATGAGCACCATAATGAAGACCAATGATCCTCAAACATATGATGAAGCTAAGGGACAATATGAATGGAAACAAGCTATGAAAAGTGAGTATGATTCTTTGATAAAGAATAAAATGTGGGAATTAGTGGAGTTACCAAAGGGTAAGAATGTGGTTAACATTAAGTGGGTGTATAAGACTAAGTTCAAGTCAGATGGAAGTATTGAAAAGCACAAGGCAAGACTAGTGGCCAAAGGGTGTTCACAAAAAGAGGATAGATTACAGAGAAACATTTGCCCTAGTAGCAAAGATTAGTACTGTTAGGACTATAATAGCATTGGCAACACACTTCAAGTGGCCTCTTCACCAAATGGATGTTAAAAATGCATTTTTGAATGGTGAAATTGGTGAAGAAATCTATATGGCGCAGCCCCAAGGATTTGAAATTTCGGGACATGAACACTTGGTTTGTAAATTAAGGAAGCCTCTAGATGGATTGAAATAAGCTCCAAGGTTTTGGTATGCTAAAATTGATGAATATTTCCAAATTCAAGGCTTCCACAATAGTCCTCATGATCCAAATTTGTATGTGAAGGAATTTGATGATGGTGGCATCATAATTATTGTGCTAAATATGTTGATGATCTTATCATTACATGACATAACATGAATCAAATTAATGACATAAAGTTAAAATTGCAAGATACATTTGAGATGACTGATCTTGGTTTTCTACATTACTTTCTTGGTATACAAGTATGGTAGAAAGATGATGGCATTTATCTCTCTCAAACCAAGTATGCTCAGGACTTGTTGAAAAAGTTTAGGATGGAAGATTGTAAAAGTGTGTCTACTCCAGTTGCTCTAGGTTTAATTTTAAGCAAAGATGTGGAAGGAGAAGATGTTGATCCTACCTTATACAAGAAATTTTATTTAACTCACACTCAACCATATATTTCTTTTGCAGTTAGTGTGGTTTCCATATTTTTGAGCTCCCCTAAGGTCCCACATTGGATAAAAGCCAAAAGAACATTAATATATGTGCAAGGGACTTTGACAATGGGTGTTTATTATTCATCTCATGGAGATCTTCCACTTATTAGATATTTAGATTCTGATTGGGCAAGATGTGCAGATGACCGCAAATCAACTACAGGTTACGTTGTCTATCTTGGTGCATGTCCCATTCATGGTGTAGCAAGAAACAATATACTATTGTTCTATCTACTACCAAGGCTGAATATATTGCAGCAAATGAAGCAGCTAAAGACCTAACTTGGCTACAAGCTACTCTATCAGTGCTCAAGCAACGTCAAGCAGGACCTTCTATACTTCATTGTGATAATCAGAGTGTCATCTCATTGTCCAAGGAATCCAGTGTTTCATGCTCGCACAAAACATATTGAGGTCTATCATCATTATATCAGGCATCTCATCCAACAACAGGTGATTCATCTTCAATATTGCAAGACAAAGGACCAGATTGCTGATATATTCACCAAGGCATTATGTGAAACTAATTTGTATTTCTTAGACATCTTTTAGGCTTACGAGTAGTCACTTGACAATCTCATGGTTGTCATCCAGGGGGATTCTAGTGAATTCCAACCATTGTATTAAGTGAATGATGATTGTAAATGGGTACCTAACAAGGCTTTAGGTCAGGACCCATCCTTTCTAGATTATGAAAGGATATTTAGAATAGTTAGTGTAATTAATTTAAGGGAGATGTTGAAATAAATTAATTACTTCCACCAACTACCATGGTCAGCACAGCGAAGAGAATGTTCCATATCATCCATATTAAACATGTGCAGCCGCTTATTAGCCGACCCTAGTTGTTCACCATAAAATATCACCAAATTCCAAATTTTGGTATATGCATTTAATGTAAGTTTCTCTATAAATAGAAATGATTGAGCCTGGCATTTTAGCGCTCATTTTGGTGAAGTCTTTTGTTATATTTGGTATGTCTTTGTGTTATTCTCAGCAACGGTAGAGAAAACCAAGGAGAAAATAGAATCGACTAATTCATAAATTAATAGAGGTTGTAGTCATGGTTCCTGACATACCCAAAGGAGAAGGATCAGAGATGTTGTCTCCAGTATCATCAGGATGAGCTGTCGCAGATTCACCAACATCTTCAACAATGGTTGGGCAAAAATACTCTCCCTCGTCATCATTGTCCAATCCTTCTTCATGGATATAAACCTTGATCCATCCTCCCTCTTGTTCTTCTTCATTCGAAGAATCTTTTGCAGAAATTTTAATTTCAGATTTCTAAGAATCCTCGACCTTCTTTCAGCAAGACCATCGACAGGCAACCCATAAAGGATAGGATTTTTTTTGACCTCACAACCACCCTAAAGAACACCAAAATAATTCTTCAGCAATGGAGTCTGGTGATACTCATCAATGTTGACCAACACTGCCAAGTCCCACTCACCCAAGCACAAGCTCTCAAACAGCTTCCAACATAAGAAATCAATAGCAATCTTAGCTTCCCCAACAATGATCACAGTGGCCAATTAGAATATGGCGATGATGTATATATTAACTCTATGCTTGTGTTCCGCCATTAGAAATTCTTCCCCCAAAATTCTCTTCACCACATGAAGAATAAGAATGTGGGAGCAAATCATAATCTCATTGAGCTTTCTATCTGTAATTTTCCCAAGAAAAGCCATTTTGTATTTTCGCAAAAATGAGACGAATTGGGGAGTCCATGGGAGCGGTAAGGAAATGCAAGGGAAAAATTGTCAGGGCAGATGAGACTCGAGGGTTTCTTGGAGGCAATGAAAAGAAAAAAATGACTAGGTATAAAATTAATAGAAATTTTGAAAGAGTCAAGCCTATATGCCACCATTTTTAAGAGATCTCAGGAGTTGTTATCATAAATATAGCATTATGATGGTGAATTTTGGTGTCCTAGGAGATCCCTATAAGCTTTTCCTAGAGATCATTCCCATAAAATGTGTCCTTGCAACCCACCAACTGCTGTAGCATGTGGGAAAAAAAGCCTTCATCATACCTAATGACAATGATAAGACTGCCCAAGGTCATGTGCATTAAGTTTTATCAAATTATAATTTTCTAATTAAAGTATTTTATTAATTTTAATACAATTATTGATTCACCAAAAAATTTACAATTTTCAAACGATTGAAAAAAATTGCCAAAAAAATTAATATTTTTCCCAAAAATAATGAAAGATTCATCAAAAATTTCTACAATTTTCATGCGATTGAAAAAAATCGCCAATATAATTTAATATTTTTTCCTTAAAAATTTAAATAAAATGTAAAATAAATTAGTATTTCCCCAAAATAATGAAAGATTTGCCAAAACAATTTACAATTTTCATGTGATTGGATAAAATTCACCAATAGAATTTAATATTTTTTCCTTAAAAATTAAAAAAATAAATTGCCAAGAAAATTAACATTTTCTCCCAAAATAGTGAAAGATTTGTCATATTTTACATCTTTACCCAGGGGATTTCTTAAAGTTATCATTGGCCTAAGATTAAGAAAAAAGGAAATGACGAAAAAAATTTCCAAATGCTTTGATGGGCTTTATATAAATACAAAGGTTTTGAATAGCAATCAAGCTAATCAAGAGCTTAAATTCCACTAGCTCAAATGTCAAAGGATTGGAATCCCTTGACAAGAAATACATTGGTAAGAAGTTTTTGAACCGTTTTGAAGCTTGTGATCTTGCATTTTTCATGAGGTCAAAGCGATGGGCTTCATATTACGATTTGAAGTTCATCTAGAAAGATGTTATTTAATTTTGTACCAATCATGATAAGGGGAATGGAGGAATTGTCATTCTTCTCAACAATAAATAGGCCAAGCATGTTATTGACTCTTGGTGTGTATTGTCTTTTTAATAGAGTAGTTTGGTTATTTTAGAATCTAACAATGTGATATTTTGTGTGTTAGGCTTGAGAAGTGACTTCAATATGGTGGAGAATAGTGAAGATAAAGTTGGACATTTGGAAATGGGTCAGAAAGGTAATGGAAAATTATTTTAGTATAAAATAAAGAGTCCAAGCTCATTCATTTTTATCCTATGGAAGGATTAAAAATTAAAAGCATATGGTTTACCCAGTGCAACTCTTAAAAAGGCCCCAAAAGAAACTACTATGGATGGGATAGATTCTATGCGAATAAAGATCTATTCAATTTTAATTGAATTAATGAGGTCAACAATGTTAAAGTCTACCCTTGTTCTATGTCTAATGATCACCCATTTGAAGTCAATGAAGCTCATTTATGTTTTCTTGATATTGATGATTGTATCAATGGTAATTTTCACTCTCAATAAATTAAGGATACTAAAGAATCTATTTGTTATAGATAAATGGAATGCCAATGTAAAAAAAATATGGCCACCTTGTTCACAAATACAGGAAAAAAATATAGCATTAGATAGCAGAAGATTGGAAAATGAGCTTTAACAAAAGCTCTTCATTGTTTAATCTCAGTTGCAAAATGATCTTTATAATGAGATTCTTAATGAGGAGTGTGTGATTGTCAAGCATAAATTAAGAAAGCTTCAAAGTAAGAAAGTTCAAGGCTCTAGGATGAGTTGGCTAAACAATAGGGACAAAGGCTCTAAATATTTCTTAAATTTAATAAACAAAAAAAGTGTTAGGGAGATTATTTATTTTGTATAGGCAAATAATGTGTTGATAAAAGATGCTAACCAAATCAACAATGAGTTTATGCTTTCTATAAAATCTCATCTATTGAAAATGTGAATGTTGATCTTGATAACGTCAATGGATTTTGTAAAAGAATCATACCAAGGAAAATAAAGGAGAAAGATTGGGAGTGTCTTGGTAGAGCTATCTCAAAAGATAAAATTGTAAAAGTTATAAAAATCCTTAAAAATGATAACTAACCTTGACTTGATGGGTTGGCAATAAAGTTTTATAAAAGGAATATTGATTGGATCAATGAGGACCTTCTACAAGTCTATAAAGAAGTAATTTATAAGGGTCACTTTGTAGTAATATCAATAAAGGCATCATGAGTCTTATCTCAAGTAAAGGAGACAAAGCCCTGATCAAAAACTAGAGAGAATTACTCTCCTCACTGCTTCATATAATTTTAGCTAAAGTCTTAGCTCCAAGACTTATTGGCATCCTCCCATCTTTTATAATCTAAGCACTCAAACTATGTCCATTAATGGTATATTATAAAACCTTATAACCAATTAGGAAGCTATGGATTGGGATAAGGTCTTTAATCAAAAGGTTGGCAATTTTTTGCTTGACATGATAGGGTGGAGTGATCCTTTATTTTCATGACTCTCGATGCCTTTGGCTTCCCCCAATATTTTTGTCAAATACTCAAAATACTTCTTAAAGATGTAGTTTCTCATGTGGACATAAATGGTCCCTTTTTTCACCATTTCAACTTCACAGATCAATTAGGCTACGATATCTTCTTTCTCGTGTCATTTTCGTGATCAATTCTCATGGCATATTTCTACTTGTTAAGAGATACTAGTAAAGATTTTAAGGTTAAAGTTCTAACTTTGCGCTGTAGTTATGACCTTGATATTCAATTTATTGATGATATTGTTGTTTGTAAATCTTGTAAAGGGAAACTAAGAAAATATCATGAGTGAGTTAGAAGTATTTTATAAAGCCTCAGGTGCAAAGCTCTCTAAGGATGGGGTCCCATGGGGGGCTTGGGCTTCTACTTTTTAGGAAGAGGAGGTCTCGTGAACAAATTTGTTTCTGCTACGGGATTAAATTTGGAATCTTCTCCTTCAAAATTGGAGCCCCTACTTTTTAGTGATGCATATTTAAGTAGGTGAAAATGGGGTGGGGCTAGAAATAATTTTTGCCATTTATTAAACATTAAATTTTAGACTTATCCATGAGACTAGTAACTTCCTTAAATATCAGAGTTTAAACTTTAAAGTTGAACTACACTACAAAATTCATGGGACCGCCTGCTTTAAAATTTTCCTAAAAAATCTCAACAACTTTAGCTATATTTTTTAGGAAGCCCCCTCCATGGGACCCCAACCAAAGGTTGAATTTGTGATGCTTAACTAGGAAGACTCTCCTCTGAATTGGTTTGAGAAAATTAACTTTCAACAATTAGGTACCTTGGAATATCGTTTATAGTCAACCACTTTTTGATAAATATGTGGAATTGGATAAAAAAACAATATTGAAGGTAAAACTGCAAAATGGAATAGTTAGTTCCTTATTTCTAACGGGGAGAGTTTGAAAATCAAGAAGAAGATTTTTCATATTACAGTCTATATTATACCTCTATGTGGTTATTTTGTAGTTATCAAGTCAATGAGATACAAGAAAGTTTAAGAAAGTTCTAATGGTCATATTGTAAGGGGAAAAAAAGATGAATTTTATTAAGTTGGATTGGTGTTGCTTAGACAAAGGCGATGGTGGCCTTGAACTGACAGATGAAGTTGCAAGGTATTTCTCTGGCAGTTAAATGGATCATAAAGCCTCCTAATGGTAATGAGACTTGGAAATTTTTTGTTAGAAATAATATTTAGTTAGCAACTCCCAAACAAGTCAAATCTTGGAAGGACTTGCACCCTCATGATTCTTTTTTTGGCAACTTTTTTGTTGCCCATTCTAGTTCTAATGTGTTTGAGAGTGTGGAAAGTGTTAGAATATGTCAAGAAGTTGGTAAAAGGTAATGATTTATATAGCAAAGAAGAAAATAAAATTTGCACCTTCAAGCTTGTGTTGTGAAATCTTCATTGGAAGAATAAGCCCCTTCCTCTTCTACAATGTTCCTCAGTAAAGAAATGAAAAAGGAATGAAAGAAAGTGGTAACATTTAATCAATGAAACCGAGGGACACGTCCCCGACTCTAAACCCACATGTTTCTGGGATGGGGATGTCCCTAGGATGTGGGGACGGCGTTCCCAAGTTTTCACACCTCTGTCCATTCATTGTTAAAATGCAGGGAGGTCTCGACATTCCTGCAATGGAAAGGGGGACACGCGGGCCTCCATTGACCATTTTGGGGATGTCTGCACATTCCACAACGGCTGAGAACTTTTAGAATATTTAAAAAAATGCATGTTTTTAAATTTGGTTTTGGGTTCCATTTGAACCCTAATTATGCATGGGTCCCATCTAGGCCCCTTCACACCTACAAAAGGCCCTCCAAGCTTCATTCTTACTCACAATTTCATTTCTCATTATTTTCTACAGTAGATAGAGAAGAGTGAAGAGGAGAGAAAAGAGTGATTGGAGGAGTGAAAGGAGTGATTGTAAGTGAAAGTAGAGTGACAAGGAGTAGGAAGAAGAAGAGGGGGAAGATATTTCACCTTAAAGAGATTTTTCAAGCACAAGGTGGGGTTTTTAAATTTTTTCATTTTATTTCTGATTTTCATTTGTAAATTCAAATTGTAAATATTTTTGTTCATTGTTGTTTCAAATTTCAATGTTTTTTTTTCATTTTTTTTTTGTTTCATTTTCTAAATCAAACTTTATGTTGAATCTTGAGGGAAAAATAAAGAATCGTTATGATTCTTCATTTTTCCCTCAAGAGTCAAGATTGAAAATTTTTAAATTTTGCTTTACAATTTGAAATTTGTTAAAAAATTAAATTTAGAGTTCTATTTTTTTTAAGTAGGTTGAAATTAGGTGTTTATTGCATTTATTTTAATTTTGTAAAATGCAATGTCGCATTGAGATCCCATAGTCATGATATGGGTGAGGATGGGATGCAAATTCATTCTCATGGTGCAAGTCAATCAGAATATGAACCTAAGCATGAGGATGAGGGGGATGAGCATGGGGAAAATTTGGAAGGTCAAACTAGTTCCATGGCTAGTGCACCAGTTGCTACAAATTATCCATCTTTTGGCATACTTTGCTAGGGGTCCTTATGATTATGCAACAGGAATAACAACCCCAATGCCAACAAGTGGTGGTACGAGGAAATGGAAATGCAACATTTGTTGTACAAAATGGTTTGGGAGGATCACTAGAGTTAATGAACACTTCCTCTTTTGGACAGGAAAAGGTGTGAAAGCATGTAATTTTTTTAAGGAGGCTAAAAATATTCACTACGTAATTGAGTTCAACAAGCTTTGGGATGTTCCATAAGACAGTGGAGTTTTAATGTATAGTACTTTGTCTAGTAGGATTCAGGTTTAGACTATTCAGCAGATGTAGGGGTAGCCACATGTTTCTACTCATACATTGCAATAGAGAGAAGGAACGATGTTAGGGTCAGCCTCATGACCTTAATCCACTTGTAGTGTTGTGGTTGAAGCACAGCAGGACAAGGGGAAATGCAATATGTTGTAGATGCAATATGTTGTAGGGGAAATGCAATATGTTATATTCTTCTACATATTTAATTAAATTTATTTAATTTAGGTTCACTATTCCATAGTATTTAAATTTAATTTAAATATCTCTCCTCCAATTGTATTAAATTCTATTTAATACCTCCTTCCATAAAATCCCCCTTTAAATAAATTTTAATTTATTTATTCCCTTCATATGCTAATATTCTTCTAAACCAAGATTAATTTAAATTAAATTTGGATTAATCCTAAATCTAAGCCTAGATCCTACCCTACCTCACATCACTCTCACCAAATAGACCTAGTTGCTAATTAACTAAGGTTAATTAGGCTAATTTTAATATTCCTACACCCATTAGTCCTAATTATTTGCTCACACATGTGTGAGCGAATTCCAAAAATTAATTTTTCAAAGAATTATAATTTTGCTCAAACAAGGTTTCTTACAACCTTGATGACACTCTCTTACACTTTATAAAATTAATCATTGGACCAAATCTATGACTTCTTCTTACACATCTATGACAAATCTCTTACATGTGTACTTGAAGTACACATTGACACATCACATCCCAAGTTGCTCGCACGTGTGTGAGAAAACTCTTCCTCTTGCATGGCTTATGTGTCCTTCATGTGGCACCTATGTGGATGCCACATGTGATCCACCTCACCCAAGCCCTTGAAAATCCTATAAATAGGATCCTTTCCAAGATTAAATCACCCATTACTCTTTCATTAGAGTTATTATGCTAGTATGTGCATAGGATTTTCTTGCATTCATCTAGAGTTTGTACTAACTTGTTTGGTAGTTGTTGCATTTAATTCATGGTGGTTAGATCTCATTTATAGTTCTTAGTTTATATTCACTTCTATATTCTTGCATTTATTCCATATCTACTCCTCATCTTTCATTGAATGCTTAAGACTGGTTCCTTATAACTAGTTCTTGAGTTATTCAATAGCATTACATCTAGTTTTGCATTTAGTTTGCATTTGTCATTTCAATCATTTAAATCATAGTGGAATTTGAATATTGTGTTGGGAGAGCATACCCACAACCCTCTCTAATAGAAAATCAACAAGGCTTGAGTGCCCTTGTTTGGCTCATCGTAGGTTATGGTGGAAGCTTTATTTTGAGTATGCTTTTGATATGTTAGTGTAGATTATATGATTTATATCTCTAATGTTTGTATGTGTGAGGGTGCTCCCAAAAGGTAGGTTTCCAGCATATAAATTTAGGTATGCCTAGTGGGACCCACATCCCTAAAATTTAAACAATTTATCAAAATTTCTACAGTATTCTAGAAACCATCACGCAAAGTCATCTCTGCCCTGGAACAGTCATCTGTGTTGAACGATCATCTATGCTGATTTCCATCTGCGTCAATTATTGTCTGTGTAAATTGTCGTCTCTGCTTGGAGACTGTTATCTCTACCTAGGTCAAACCAGGCATAAATTTTTAATATTTTTACTCTATTTTGGGGATATTTTGGGTTTTTAGCTCTCAGGTTTCTGAAGGGACGTTGATTTTACAGAGTTAAATGTTGTTCAAATTTTCCAAATTGCATTTTAATCACACTTAATTAACCCTGGTTGCTAAATTATTATCTGCGCAGGTTAACCATCATCTCCACAAATTGTCATTTGTGCTTAGGTTCGGTCATCTGTCCTCCAGCTAGAATATCGCGCTGGCAGATATACAATTTTCTAAATTTTTCATACATTATCGTATGTGTTTGTTGACTGTCGTCTACGCCTGTTGGTTATCATTTGCACTTGTTGACTATTGTCTACACCTACTAATTATTGTCTGCATAGATTGTCGTATGCGACCTGGAACTGTTGTCTGCGCTCTATTCGAAAAAAATCCATTTTCAGCAAGGTTTTTTGTTACTGATTTCATCTGGGTTTTGCAGCATTTCAATTCTGAAGACTAATTCCTGAAACTACTGACATTTTGTGTTGCAGGACGTTGAAAGAAGACAAAAAAAAAAAAAAAAAATACTTACTTGTTTTCTTTGCGGGTTGCCTAGGAGATATGAATAAACATTGTGTTTTTCCTTAAACTTTCTTAGGCACCTTAAGAAGGGTTCAATTGTAGTGTTTTATTAAGTGACAGGGAAGTAAGCTCTTGTCTTTTATGAGACAATCAAAAACCTAGACTCATTTGGTATTTCACTTATAAAGTAACCTTGGAAAAGAAAAAAATCTATTTGATGTGTTTGGGAGAAAACAACATCAGATAGGAGAGTATGCTTTTTTCTCCTTATGGGAAAATAAAAAATCTAGACTCCTTTCATTGTCAATCCATGCTCTTGAATTAATCCTTTAGTTGGGCTTGTTGGTTGAGGTAAAAATCTCCCGAGAATGACCCACATGAGAATGAGGGGTAAGTCCACCACTCCAACTCACATTAAAAAAAATTACTTCTTGGGGTTAAAGCCTTGGAAGTCGAATAGTATTTGAGCTTATATTCGGCTCACGCCTAGCACAAAGTAGGGTCGTGAGGTATCAATCACGTTTACGTGACTTCTTGTGCCAAGGTTCTTTGTGGGGCTATACGCCTCAATCACGCTTGCGTGAATACAAAGGACATATCTGAACGGAGACCCGTACTAAGAACTGTTAAAGTAATATCCTACCCAAATCACCCTGAAAGCTTGATAATGGTTGTGCAAGGAGGATAGTAACCTCCCCAAGATCACTCGCACATTCGTTCCACCTTGAGCATTTGGATTCGGATAATATGGCATCATGACTAGAGCCATTGCATGCTTGGTGATGACCGTATTCTAATAAGCTCTCATGTATCTGCCTACATTTGCGGGCAAATATTTTCAAGATAAGCCAAATTTTGTATGTAGGTTGTGCTTGAGTGTTTTCAAAATATTGGCAACTTGAAACATACACAAAATTCTCGTTAGTTAAACTTGTCACAATTTCTTATATCCCTCAAGTTTTATTTTTCCCTTGTTGGATTATTTTCAGATATATGATTGCTATTTTTCTGGTTTGAATGCTTGAAAATTGGTTCTTTCCATTGAATAATTGACCGAAAATCAGACTGGAAGACCTTGTCAATCAAATTTCATCAAAAAATACTTTGAACCTGAGACTGTCATCTCCGTCTGTGAATCATCATCTCTTTCTGAGAACTATCATCTCTGACCTGGAATGGTCGTCTCCACAGATCATCATCTACGTCTGAGAATCGTCTCCGCTTGAAAATAATGAGTTATCAGACTAGGTAAAAGAATCAAAATTTTGATTCCTTGGAAGCTCCTACAATCATTTATCACCAAACATTCATTCACCTTATTAAAATAAATATTCTCTCCATGGGACATGACCGATTCAGGAAAGCATAAGAAATTTAAACTCCCAGTTCCCCATGTTTATAGAGAGAAGAAAGAAGCTGATAGAAAAGACAAGCAATATAAACATATTAACAAATTTATTCAGCAAGAGATCAAAGATTGTGAGAAATTTTACGCAATTATATACCATAATAAAAATTTCTCATTTCATGGCATTATCATAAGGTCTTGTTTCACCTAGGTTTTCAT
Organism: Thuja plicata; assembly: GCA_018584345.1. Classification (NCBI taxonomy): domain Eukaryota; kingdom Viridiplantae; phylum Streptophyta; class Pinopsida; order Cupressales; family Cupressaceae; genus Thuja; species Thuja plicata. The sequence goes on along the minus strand of MU223823.1, from coordinate 1,446,882 downwards.
CTAAAAACCTTCAAATCCAATCCAAATCAAATCAATCAACCTTAATAAATTCAACCCAATACAATCCATCTTGACTCAATTCAAATCAATCAAACCAATCAAAATCAAATCAAATCCCAAGTCCAGTTGCTCCTAGGATCATCATCAATCAATATTCCAAACTTCATCCTTCATCCTTCGTCCTTCATATTTCATCTTTTGGAGGGTACCATTGCATGGTAGTTACTCGATCCCAAGCTAAAAACATAAGGCGTACACAATTAAACACAAATCACAATAATGAAAATCCTTTTGTTCATCCCTTCTTTCAAGGGGAGGAAGTACATGCTGAAGATATCACCAATCCCCCTGAATAGAATGAATTGGTTGTTTAGGAAGAAATATCCTCTCTAGTGATTGACTTCCTTAGTTATCCATATAATCTAGAAATGGTCGAGAAATCCATTAGTCAGAATGGTGGAGATATTTTTATGAACCTTATCAAGAATGGGGTCACAGTACCCGCTGATTTTATGAATCTCTCCTCGTTAGCAACATCATCAAGGCTACAGTCGTTGAAAACATAGCCTCAGCTTCCAATGCAACATCATCACACAAAAAAGGAAAGGTCACTTCCAATGGACCTTCTACATCAATCCTCGCATCAACTTCACAATTAATATTTCAATTAATAGGGGAACAACTTCAAATTATCCTTAGTGTCTTTCCCAACATCACCTCACCTAATAGCACTAATACCACAACAAACAACACTATCATTTCTAGTGCTAGTGTTTTCAACAAAGGGCATACTTCCATTCACCATTCACATTCCTGTCATCCTCAATGAAGACATCTACTCAACAAACGTCCCGAGATTATCATTATACACCTCCTCCTCCTACGGTTTCTATGACCTCAACAGAATTTTTGGCCTCACAATTGGGAGGTGGACAATCTTTCAAACCACATTTTATACCTCACAATGCTCTGATTTAGCCCTACAAGTAAATGAGCTCAAAAGTATTTTTCACAACTTAGAAAATGGAGGAAATAAGGAATTCTCCTTTGAAGATGTATGTCCTTATTTGTTTGAAAAATCCATAACCATTTCCTCCAAATTTTGAGATCCCTAAGTTTGAGAAATAAAAAGGGGAATCATGCTCGCTCCAACATCTCAAGGAATTCTACATCGCATTCCAAGAGGTCGCCTACAATGAGAACTACCTAAAATGACTCCTTACTAGGAGTCTTGGCGGTCATGTTCTGGAGTGGTTCATGGCCCTCCCTCATGGCTCTATATCTACATACTTTGATCTCACGAAGAAATTCACTGGACAATATTCCTACAACATTGAATATCAAGCATCATTGAGTGACCTATGTAATATTGGATTAGGTGAAATCCTAATCTCCCAAGAACACCTGCATGCATAACCCTGTCACATGGAAGAAGCAAAAGAACAGAAAGAGAGAAAAAACTATGGAGGCCAAAAGATAAGAGGCATCATGTGCACATTCAAAAGAATAATCTACAATAATGAACAATATCTCAGTTGTAAAATACAAAGAGGTGATTCCTTAAAAAGGAATCACGAAACCCTAAAAGGGAAACCCTAAGGTTGGCTTAAGAAACTAGAGTGAATAGGTGAGTTAGTAATTAGATCAAAATGATTTAATTAATAACCCAAAAGGCCTATTACTCTAACACCCCCCCCCCTTAAGATAAGCTTAGGGAGAAGCTAAAACCTAGGAGACTACTGTAGAAAGAAAGAAAGATGGGTCCCGGCAACAAAGGCCTGATCAGGTACCCAAGTACAAGAAATCTCTGTAAAGCAGGGAAATAGAGAAAACCCAGTGGGAAAAATGCTACCCCAAAAGGAGATAAACTAGATGAAGGAAACAAAACCTTCAATCTAGGGAATGTCCCAAAGAAAGGAACAAGAAAGAGCATGTATAGAATCTCTGAAGCATGAAGCTGCAAACACTGTCAGAAGTAACTGTTGGAAACCCCACTGAAATAGTGCATGACCAGGTAGAGAAGACAAAGTCTGAAGAGCTGATCAATCGAAGAGGTGACCTCCAAAAGTAGGAATGAACGAGTGTCTATATAGTAGATGATCCATCTCACAGAAATGCATAGGTGCCTAGCCACTGCATCTGCCTAGTACATAGGAACAAAAACTAAATACGTAGATCACTCAACCGAACCAAGGAAGCAATAGAACCAATAGGTGAACCCCCCCCATAATGTTGAACAGGGAGAGGTGTGACAGGAACACTGAAATGCAATGCCAGAAACAACTGCAAGAAGAAGAATCAGGAACACCCATAGTGTAGAAGAAGGTACAAGCACAGGATAAAGGGCGGTGTCGTAGTAGAAGAAATAATCTTCTAGACACACATCATGGGGCAAATGTCATCGAAGGGACACTCACTTGACAAAGGTGGATGAGCACATAAGGAAAAACATCATAACCCCCACATGGCACTTTATAACTGAGTGCGAGTACAAACAAACACAAGGTGCTCAAAAGTAGGCACTTTATCTTAGTGTGTTTACAGAAAAAGGAATGCTACATAAGAGAAGTATATAATGCTCAGAAAGTCAGAAAGAAGAGTGAGCCAGAAGAATAGAAGTAGAGATCCCAGTACCTATAGAACCCAAGTAATCCGCCAGAGTGTGAAAGTGAAAAACTTGGAGGAGAAAGAACCTGGAGTAGAATCTGGATAAAAGACCCCTGCCATTGAAAACTCACTGAACCAGCTTTCCGACGATATCTAGTTTGCCAAAAAAAAGAGTCCAGATGAGCAAGATATGGCTCCCAGAAGGCAAAAACAAACATCGGACTTTGACAGCAAAAAACACTATCAAAATGACATAACCAAAAAACCCAACCTCTACCATCAAAAAGAGCTCAGAAAGAGATTTCCGACGATATAAAGAAGTCAAAAAAATGCCTTCATTTTCTCCAGATAGAGCAACAACACCATCAGAGGGACAAAAAAGGCTCCAAAAAAAAAAAATAGCCCCTGGGGCTTAAACATTTTGAGCCCCTGGGTGTATGGCACACAGGGGGCTGGAGGGTGGAGCCCTTGGTCACTAATATGACTGTCACTGGGTTAAAGAGAAGCCCGTTGGGCGGCGCTGCAGGGCGGCGAAGCAGGGCGGCAGAGGAGCCGGGCGGCGGTGCTGGGCCGGCGGGGGTCGAGCGACGGTGGAGCAGAGTCAGCGGCCGGCGGTCGGCGATGCTGGCCATGGTGGAGCAGCGGTGGAGCGGTGGCACATTAAACATAAACACTAGCTACATTTCTTTAACGCAAAAAAACCTTTAAAAAAATGAATTTTTTATTGTTTTCTCAGTTTTCGTGCCTGTACGGACCTGGAAACCAAAAAAAAATTGCCTCAGAGCCAACGTTGTCCAAAATGGATTATATGGATTCTAGGGTTTTTGGATTCTCTAAGCTCAATGGTGATGTCCGTTTGAACCCAAAGTGACCAGAAATAAAGCCCACCTCTAGATCCACATAAAAAACTCTATAAACTTGAAAAACTCCTGCTTCTGAAACACTTCAACAAAACACGAACAGAGGGCCACAGGATGGCTCTGATACCATATTGGATTAGGTGAAATCCTAATCTCCCAAGAACACCTGCATGCATAACCCTGTCACATGGAAGAAGCAAAAGAACATAAAGAGAGAAAAAACTATGGAGGCCAAAAGATAAGAGGCATCATGTGCACATTCAAAAGAACAATCTACAATAATGAACAATATCTCAGTTGTAAAACACAAAGAGGTGATTCCTTAAAAAGGAATCATGAAACCCTAAAAGAGAAACCCTAAGGTTGGCTTAAGCAACTAGAGTGAATAGGTGAGTTAGTAATTAGATCAAAATAATTTAATTAATAACCCAAAAGGCCTATTACTCTAACATGTAATACCAAGCAAAGGAATAGAGAAACCTTTGCAATATTTTTACAGCGATGGAAACACATTGTAAATCGTATGCCCTGGAAGATACCTGACAATCATTTAATCAACATCTTTACTAAAACTTTGGTATCTAAAATGTCATTCAAAGTGAAAATGGCTTCTCCTGACACTTTTGACGCTCTTGTTAAAAAGCGAAAAATATTGAAGATGGAATTTTACAAAAAAAGTGTCATTAAACATTATACCCCTTCCTCTAACAAGGAAAAACCAAAGTTTAAGAGTAATAACAAAGGAGTTGTCAATGATGGAGTGGCAGATACCAAATACATCCAAAATGTCTAGGAATCTAATCAGAACAACCAAAATAATCACAACAATAATAACAATTATAACAATCCAAATAATTCATCACAACAACAATCTCAACAACAACCTCGTAATTAGTCCTATGTATTTCCTCACAACAATAGCAGCAATAACAACAACGGCAACAATAATACTAGACAGCGCCGACAATTCACTTCTCTTGCAGAACCACTGGACATGGCCTTTCGGAGGTTAGTGGATCAAGGCATGATGGTATATCCTAACACTCATTTGTTTGATGAGAATCAACCCAAGCCTACTTGGTATAAAGACAATGAATATTGTGATTATCATCGCATCAAGAGGCACGACACCAAGAAGTACATGAAAATTAGACATTTTGTTCAAGACCTCATAGACGATGGAAAAATTGAGATTTAAGGACAAAACCCATCATCATCAAATGCTAAATTGAAAGTCTACAATGATTCATTTCCTAGAAACAATCAAAAAAATGCATCCAATGCTATTCCTTATGACTATTCCACAAATACCATCACAGGCAATGATCCGGCGTGTGAAACTTTAGAAGAGAATGATATCTTTGATTTTGATGCTCTTTGTGGATGTATTGACAAATCTAAAAATCATGTGAACATCCTTACACTCAAAGGTGCCAGTTGCAATGCTACTACCTGAACACCAAGCGTTACTGTCTAGACTGCTAATCATCCATCAACTTCTACGAATCCACCACCAGCACCATCCACAGCTACTCGATCATCTTCACATTATGATTTGTTGGCCCAGTTAGGAAAGACACCTACACAAATATCTATCCTCAAGCTTCTTCATACATCCCCATCCACAAAGAAGTTCTTGAAAATGCCCTTAATGAGTCCCATGTTCCTGAAAACATTAATGTGTCCCAATTCCAAGCAATGATCGTAAATTTAGTTGTACAAGAATATTTGGTCTTTACTGAAAAATATTTTTGTGGTCCATACCTCCATCATAATAAATCCCTTGATATGGAAGTAAAAATCCACTCCACTAAATTCAAATGGGTCCTTATAGATGGTGGATCTGGTCTCAATTTGTGCACCTTAAAAATCATCTAAAACATTGGTCTTTATGAAGACCTTCTTGATGTAAACAAAAGAATCACAATAAAATCTTATGATGACAGAGAAAAGGAGAGTGAAGGCTTGATAATGCTCCCTCTATAAGTGGGCCCAGCCCTAATTGAAATAGTTTTTCATGTGCTTGACCTTGATTTTCCATATAATATCTTATTGGGAAGATCATGGATACACGCTATTAAAGGTGTACCTTCTACATACCATCAATTTTTTAAGTTCCCACATCATGGTAGAGAAATCACTATTCCGGGAGATCCTGATCCCTTTCAATATTACAAGAGATTAGAAGGTAGACAGTCCAATTTATTGTCCTCTAAATGAATTTTCTCGACCTTTTGAAAAAGAGAATCCTATCTCACTTGTAATTCAATAATCTTCCTCTAACAGTGCTAAAGAGACATCTAAAATCCCACTAGACCAATCCAAAGGAAAATAGAAAGTCGTTGAAGACAAGACCTTTGAGGCTGAGAAGAAAACCACATTCACAGATCAAGGCCCAGGGGAATATAATTTTGAAAGTGCTATATACATTGGACAACTACCCCTATCTCCAAAATCTTATGGAAAATTGTCACAACTAACTCCCTCAGGAGCCAAAGATATCATGAAATGCAAGAAGACTAATTTTGAACACTAGGGATCCTTATCTGATGAGCACATGGAATCCAATGTCCTAGATTGGCTTCAAGAAGAAGAAGAAGAAGGATCTGCATACTACCTCTGTTTGACCATCAGACTGAGGATGGTATGCAAATCCAAAAGACAAGTTGGTTCCTAGCTTCTGCCATGGAGTCTTCCAAAAATTACTCATAAACTTTGTGTCTCTGTCTGACACTATGATTAATGGAAAACCATGTATTCTGACTACCTCCTTGAAGAATAGGAAAGCTATCTAACTTGCATCATGTGTTGTCTTGTAGGGTACAAACTGTGCCATCTTACTGAATTTGTCGACAATAACATAAATGCTATCCATTCCCTATTTTTTCTTGGGCAATCCCACTACAAAATCCATGCTCAGACATTCCCGTGGTATGTTGGAATGATAGAGGCTGATATAGGCCTGCATTAGTATATGTACCTTTTTCCTTTTGACAGACAACACAACCTTCTACACATTTCTTAACATCCAAATTCATCTTGGGCCAAAAGTAAAATCTTTGAACTAATTCTTGTGTCTTATTGACACCAAAATGGCCACTAAGTGCACCATTGTGTTTCTCCTGGATTATATTCTCCCTTATAGACCCCCTAGGGACACACAATTGACTCCCTTTAAACAATAGACCACTCTGTAAGGTATATTCAGAGAATTGACTATGAAAGTGAATCTTATATTCTTGGCATACCTTGTAAATGTCTACAAAGTCTTCATCTTCTCCATATAGGTATTTGAAGTTGTCTATCCCCATGCTCTACAGTTGTATCTCTTGAATGGTCAGGGCTCTTATACTTAAGGCATCTGCTACCTTATTTTGCAACCCCTTCTTGTGTTTGATGTTGAAGTTGTAGGCTTGCAGGTACTCAACCCACTTCATATGCTTGTGTCTGAGTTTATCTTGAGACTTCAAGAAACTTAATGCTTGATTGTCTGAATAGACTATGAACTCTTTTGGAAGCAAATAATGCCTCCACTTTCTTAGTGCTTGGATCATAGCATACATCTCTAGGTCATAAGAAGATTATTTCTTATTAGCTTCACTTAATTTCTCCGAGTGAAAGGCCACTGGTCTTCCCTCTTGACTCAATATTGCACCAATGGCTACATTGCTGCCATCACATTCCACTGTGAATAGCTTTTCAAAGCTTGGAAAAACTAGGATTGGTTTGGTAGCAATATTTTTCTTTAACAACACAAACCCATGGTTAGCTTGTTCATTCCATACAAATTTAGTTTTCATCCCACCCTTTATAGTATCAAGCATAGGAGCAAAAATTATACTGATTTGTTTTATAAACTTTGTATAGTACTATGTTAACCCATGAAAAATTCTTACCTCAGTGGTTGTTCTTGGAGTAGGCCAGTTGGTGATGGCTTCCACTTTGCTAGTATCCATCTTTAGATTGCCTTGAGATAGCACAAACCCAAGGTACACTAGCTCTTGTTTCATGAATTCACATTTCTCCAAGTTGATCATCAACTTCTCTTCATGCAGCTTCTTGAAGACTATTTGTAGATGTCTGAGGTGTTCTTCTCTCATCTTTCTATAGATGATTATATCATCCAAGTAGACTACCACAAATTTGCCTATGTAGTCTTTTAGGACTTCATTCATGAGTCTCATGAATGTGGATGGGGCATTGGATAACCTAAATGGCATGACAAGCCACTCATACAGTCCTTATGTGGTCTTGAAGGTTGTTTTCCATTCATCCCCCTCATTAACTCTAATTTGGTGGTATCCACTCTTCAATTCAATCTTTGTAAAATATCTTGCTTCACCTAGACAGTCCATTAGGTCTTCTATCCTAGGGACAGGGAACCTATACCTAATGGTTATTTTGTTTATTTATCTAGAGTCAGTACATAACCTCCATGTTCCTCCCTTTTTAGGGGCTAAGATAGTGGGTACGGCACAAGGGCTAATACTTTTCCTAATCATACCTTGGCTTAGGATTTCTTGAATCTATCTAGCTATTTCCTCATTTTGTTGAGGAGACATCTTATATGCACCCTTATTGGGAAGGGTAGCTCCTGGGATAAGGTCTATTTGGTGGCTTGCAGACCTCTTAGGTGGTAGGGATGATGGTTGACCATCACTAACAATGCCTTCATGTTTCTGCAGCAGCTCCTGCACTTATTTTGGCAACTTTGTCTTCTTGACTGCCCTTTCTATACTTTATTCCTTTGGTTTCAACACCAGTAAAAAACCAACTCCCTCTCCTTCTTCTAAGGTTTCTAAGAACTCTTTCTCACTCACCATGAGAACATTGGGGCCAGATGACTTCATTTCTACATCCTCCAATAGTGATTATATTTTAAATGTCACATTATCCTTCTTGAAAGAATATGAATTCTTTGCACCATCATGCATAGCCTGTCAGTCAAATTTCCATGGTCTACCTAGGATTAGGTGACATGCGTCCATGGGTAGCACATCACGCAATACTTTGTCCTTATACCTCCCAATTGAGAATTCCACCCAGGCTTGTTCATTGACAAGGACATGGTGTCCTTTGTTTAGCCAGGTGCCATTATAAGGATTGGTGTGGGGTATCCTTTTCATTTCAACTTGTTGAATGCTTCCTCTGACACTATATTGTCAGTAGACCTTGATTCTATGATGACTCTACACACCTTTCCCATTATTTTACACTTCACTCTAAACAGTGACCTCTAACTAGGCTCTTCTTTTACTGGTTCCTTAATTAGAGTTCTCCTCATCATCAAATTCTCACCTTCCTCTAACTCTAAGGGAATCTCAGGGTGTTTGTTTCCACCACTAGTCTCTTCTTAGACATAATTCACCATTTTATCACTTCCTTGAGAAGTAGTACCCTTCTCTGGACATATGTATGCAGGATGTCCCATCTGGTTGCAGTTGTAATACTTCATGTTAGCAAAGTAGTTACCCCTACCTTGGTTGTTGTTTCTTCCTCTGCTACTAGAGTTCCTTCCTCTGTTTGAACTCCCTCTGTTGGATTTTCCTTCTTTTTGTTCAACAAATTTAGTCTCCCATTGATTCTTTGGTTTAGAACTCCTTCCACCATATCCACCTCTCTTCCCTCTAGTGTCTCTTCCTCTACCTCTTCCTCTAGTAGTACTAGAGTCTTGTTTCTTTCTCTGCTTCTCTTCAACTTTGATGGCAATTTGGTGACACTTATGAATGGTTTCTGGATTCAAAAGACTCATCTCATCTTTTATGGTCCACTTTAGTCCATTAAGGTATCTTTCTACCTTAACCTTCTCATCCTTTGCAACTCTAGATCTCATGCAAAGTCTTTGAAACTCTTTAGTATAGGAGTTTACATCTAGGTCCTTATGCTTCAAACCTTGTCTTCTCTTATGCAATTGGATTTCATAATCCTCAGGGATATAAGCATCACTGACCTTTGCAACCATAGCCTTCCATGAAGCAATGGGCCTCTTTTCTTCCTTTTCCCTCTCATCTTGGATGAATTCAGACCCTCTCATTCTGGCTTTAGAAACCTTCACCTTTTGAGCCTTAGTGATTCCATCACACTCAAAATGGTTTTCTAGTCCTTCTATCCAATCTAGGACTCTCTGGTTCCATCTTCCCAGTAAAGATTGGAACTCTTTCTAGTGTTTTTCCACTCATAGCATTTAAATCTTTCAAGAATGTCTCCTCATTAAGGATAGGGTTAGATTTGGGTACTTCATCATCAATGGAAATCTCTTCGCCTTTCCCTTCAACCTTATCTTTCACTTCATCTGCTTTCACATCAACTTCATCTATCTTTTTCTCTAATTGAGCCAATTTGTCTCGGAGTATCCTATTCTCCACTTCTTGATCATCTACCTTCTTAGCCAACTCTGCATTGGTCACCATTATAGACTCTCCTACTGATTCTTCTGGTTGGAACATTAACCACAAGCATGATCAACTATGCTCTAATACCAATCTGATGGAAATGCTCCAAGGTTTGTTTTTCACTTGCTCAACTTAGGAAGCTGCTTGTCCTAGTATACTTAGGATCCCTATTTCTCTTCTAGAACCCTAATAGTCTCAATTATCCAAGACTAAGACTATTCTAACTCCATTCTAAGAGTTAGTTCCCTTTTTCTTAACCTTGAAGGATTTCTAACATTAAAATTACTCCTTGTCACTAAACTCTCTTGGAAGATTCCAAGCTCAAACCGCTCAAAATTTGCTCATCAGTACTACAAGGTATATTTTCATCACTAAGACAACATTTTTACATCCTATTCATACCATTTTAATGGGTCTTCAAACTCAAAACAATCGAGTTCCAAATTCACACTGTTTTTGGTCCTAATAAGCCTAATTGCCCAATTAGCCCTATCCAGAGGGTTTTTCTGGAATCTTGCACAAAAATCTCAAACAACCCTAAAAACAAACTTAGGATTCAGACAATATTTTCCAATACCTTAGATATTTTCAAGTTTTTATATCCCTAATTCATCCGTACACTACTGTCCTGAAATATAGGTCAAATAGGGCTATTTTTGTGCATTGGTTACAGTCATATGATTTCTATCTAGAAATATATCTAGATGTATTGGTAAGGACCTCATCTCATAGATAGGGTTCTATTAGACCCTAATTCTCCCAAACCTACACTTGGTTTTCTTTTCCCAAACATACCCTTGCAATGGCACCCAAATCTTTCTTTGTTATACACCTAGCCAGACATGCATTGCTCGCCTAGGGCATAACTTTAAAAATAGCTACTCGAATACTCATAACTCCTCCTAGAATATTTAGACTATACATAGGATCCCCTAACATATTCATCCACAACCAGAAGTTTCCCACAATTGGATTCTATGGGGGAGCCATGAAACTAAAAACCACTCTGTCTACCCCAGCAACTGTGCTAGTGCCTAAACAATTTACAAAAGCAATCTAATCTACTCTAAGAAACTTGATCACTGAAAAAAAAACTCTTAAAACTTCCCACTCAACATAGATCCAACATTAGATTTGTTAGTTCAATCCATTAAAACACTCATTAGCTCCAAATGCTTCAACTGTTGTAGAAAACCAAAAATTGGAGTTCTATTGCTATTCAAAACTTGATTACAATTATCCTTCCCTCAGGAAATGAGCCTCATAATATCTTAAGATGCTACTTCCATTATTTTAGGCCACTAGAATTGATTTCCTTCTTCCATTTTGAAAGGAATCAAAAAGTTGTCTATGTTGCATGCAACATTTGCAATCTTGCAAAATGTTGTCATGACAACATTTAGCATCTTTTGTATAAATGCTCATAACTAACTTTTATGGCCTCTATCCTTCTTCATTCGATGAATACACATCATTAAATCCTTTTTAGGCACTTTCCACTTCTCATCTAAGTCTAGGATATATTTAGACACATTTTCCCTAATCTAAGCCAAAACAAGCATTTAAGCAAAACTAACTAAACTAGATTGGATTAGTACTAACTACTAGTCCATCTAGTCACACATCTTGCAAGACCTTCTAAGGTAAAAATTAAATCAGTGACTTGGCTAGAGTCAGTTACAAGCCAAAATTGATTAAGCATTGGGAGTTTGCCTAGGTGCTCTTGCACCAACAAACTGATATAAATCGGCGTTTATCAATGTTTTTAATCAAACCAATTTAATCAGTGAAGTCGATGATCAATATCAATTTCCTTTTAAGTCGTTGAACATGGAGATATATTAATGTATTTAATCTAGAACATTAATCACTTGATTTGTATACTGAATTTGTATTTGACGTCATTCGATCTTTGATCTGTTAATAATATGAGAAGAGATTAATTTCAATTCTCTTTAGTTATGAATATAAATGTATGTGTATATATAATAATAATATTATTATTATTATTATTGATATATCATATTTAATCTATTCATAATATTAATGTCTACTATATATTATATATGATCAAAGCTACAAACATCAACACTTCCCTCATAATCTCCCTAAAGAATCTGATGTCCAAAGAAGAATACTGAGTTGCTTGCTTGCAAGAGCTTGGACTACTTGATGAAAGATGCCTCAATACCCTGAACCATCTCTGAGTGTATCAAAAATTATTTTTTACATTTCAACAAGAAGATCAAACCTCGCGAGTTTGAGGTTGGTGATCTTGTCCTACAGCACAACATGAAGAATCTTCAGAACCGTGGAAAAAGGAAAGTTTGAGCCTAACTGGTTGGGACCTTTTGTGATCATAGCTAAATTTGGGTCTGGAGCTTATCAGATTGCAACACCAGAGGGAGATCATATCCCAGATCCTGTAAATATTCTACATCTCAAGCACTTCTATGCATAATTTGCCCGTAGTTCCTCTTGTACAGCAAAAAGTCAGCAAAATCCAAAAAAATGAGAAAAGTAGCAAAAAGTCCAAAAATAATATAAAATTGTCCTGAAAAAATCTAAAAAGCTGAAAAGTCCTAAAAATTCTTATTATCCTGGTGAAAACTTGTCCAATAGGCACCTTGATAATACAAAAAAGAAAAGCAAAAGAGTAAAGAGAAATAAGCCCATCTATCTATGAAAACTACTTCGGTGGCGCAATGGATAAGTACCATGGTGAAAACTTATTTCAGGTTCCATGCATAGTCTGATACATCATCTATTTGGACCATCCCACACGACATTTCTTTATTTTTCCATAATAAACCCAATCTGTGTAGGTTTTATCCTTGTCCTAATTCACATTCCATTGCCATCTTTGTCACCGCCTTCACCATCAACCCTTGTCCTAAAGATTCCCGTACACTGATCTTAATCCCATGACTGATCTTTTTCACAGATACAGTGACCACAAGAATTTTTCACAAATCAACTTTCAGAATGACTTTCTCATCTATTATTCCTTTCACAAGCTATTTCCAGTGAATTCTCATTTCAACATCAATCAATCTTTTCCCGCTAGGATGTATCCTTGCGGTGGCGTCTCATCAATTCTCCATCACCCAATCATGTTCATGGCAAGAACTTTGGACTGAACGACTGCTTGGTCATGATGCATTTTGTTGATTTTATCTTTGTATTTTCATACAACCTCCTCATGATTTCCTCGATCTTTCATATCTTGGTATATCTTGAGCAGTGTATATTGGAATACGTGTCATTTGCGGTGTGATCTATTTTTTTATAGTTTCAGTGCATTTTTTTATACATAGTTATGATTATGCATTCCTCAATGGGGGCAGGATTTGTACACTGTGTGTCATTAGCAAGTTCTCCTTCGCCAATGGCATCCCATTTCATGTAGCTCAATCTCCTTATTATAAGGAGATGATTTTGATGGTGGTGAGGGGAGGACTATCATATATGCCACTAGGTAACCATGAGTTGAGGACCATGATCTTGGATAAAAACTATTCCAAGGTCATTTCTTTGATGGAGAAGATGAAGGCATGTTGGGCAGAGTCTGGATGCATCATAATTATGGATGGGTGGACAAACATTAGGAATCATCCACTCATCAACATCGTACTTACATGTTCAGATGGCCCATTCTTTCTCAGGGTAGTTGATTTTTCAGGGAATCGGAAAGATGTTGATTTTTAGTTTGACATCATTCGGGTTGCTATTAAGGAGGGTGGGCCACAAAATGTGGTTCAAGTAGTTACAAATACAACACATGTGTGTAGAGCTACAGGGAATCTTGTTGAGGCAACATATAGGCATTTTTGGTGGACTCCATGTGGTGTGCATTCCATGAGCAATACGCTCAAGAACATGGAGAAGATTGACTAGATTAGAGGAGCGGTTAGCGATGCAAGAGATGTGAAAATATTTATCTACTATCACCACATTTCACATTCACTCTTCAAGAGATTCAGGAAGGAGTTTTTGAAACCAGTTGAGACAAGATATGCATCTTATTTCCTACTCTTGGAGAGAATGTTTGAGTTTCAAGAGCCACTACAACTCATGGTTATGACAAATGATTGGAATTGGTGGGATGAGACATGATAGAGAAGGGGAAGAGGGTGAAGGAGATAGTGAAGAGTGATGTATTTTGGAGTAATGAAAAATACACAGTCTCTCTCATTTCTCCATTTTTCTAAGTCATCATATATGGGGATGGGAATGCACCTACCCTTGGAGAGGTGTACGAGTGCATCAATTCTATGCTTGACCAAATAAGGGTTTTTGTGCGAGAGAAGGATCTCACTTTAGCATTCTACAATAGGCACATTCGGCAAATCATAAAGCATAGATGGGATAGGCTAAACATTGATTGATTGGTACATGCTTAGGCCTGGTAGAGTTACATTGATTCGGGATAATAAGGTGAAGGCAGGGTTCTTCAGGTGCATTGATAGGATATATGATGTTGAAACTAATAGCACGATTCGCACTGAATGGACAAAATTTTCGACTCTTAGGGGCCATTCTAGTGTAGTAAAGGAAGATATAAAACTATGGCACAAGAGGACCCAATTTTGTGGTGAAACTATCATGGACAAAAATCAGCAACTACCACACTAGTCATTCATCTTCTATCTGAGGTTTCTAGTTCTTCAACTTCAGAGAGGAATTGGTCTACTTATAGCTTCATCCACTCTCTTAAGAAGAACATACTTACCTCTAGGAGATTTGAAAAGCTAGTGGTGTACATAGTGCCTTGTGTATCACTAACTGCAAGACACGTGTGTACAGGGAGAGCCCAAAAACATGATGGGATGTAGAGCCAGAGGAGCCATCACAAGTTGATGAGGATGAGGATGCATTGACTTCAAATGAAAGGCTGCTTGGTGTTGTTTTGGTGGATCTTGACCATGAGGATTCCAGTAGTTCCTGCGATAAAAATGTTTCCTTGAGGGATGATTAAAGGCCTCCCTTCACTACATTTTGGCATTTTGTACTTGTTTTGATATTACGCTACTCGTAATCATTTTATAATATTTTTTATATAGTAGAAATCTTCCATTTTTCGATTCGATAATTTTATTTGTCAAATTAAAATTTTGTTTAGTATTACTATTCTAATTTCTAATTAGTAATTTAAGTTCATTATTCAATATTCAAGTATTTAGTATTTAGCATTTGCAATTTTGTTATTTCACTTCTTAATAGTCTTATACATCTTTTCATAACTATTATTTTAAGTACTATATTATAGCATATAGTATGTACAACACCGTCCCTTCGTCACACCCCTCCCCCCTGTCGGCCCCCCACCGTCCCCAAATTGATGCCCTTTGTCCCCCCATCCCGGAAACACATCCCCTATCTCGTTTTCCCCGGCGAGTAGGGTAACTATTAATTTAAGTAGAAATTTTTTAAAATATTGAGCTTCCCTAAGTTCAAAGTATGATCTTCCTCAATCTCACATGTGGATCTACTCGATACTTAAGGAAGTTTGCGAGATCTTTTAGTTTCATGTCAAGCTTAACTTTAATATTGAGACCTATAATAGTCTTGAACATAGATCAAAATATCGTCGATAAGAGAACCTATCGCGATAAGTTGGAGTTGATGATAAACTACGTAACTTTATCACGGATATTTTTGCTACTTATCGGCGATACGTAGCCAAAATATCGGTCGCAAACCGCTAATAGGGACTGGCGGCCTAATAAGCACTCATTTGACAATTTGTTATTTGCAAAGTGTTTGGGAGAGGGAAAATGGTTTTGAAGGAGAAAAAATGTGATTTGCAGCATTTTAGAGTGATATGTTGTGGATTTGAAGTGGATTCGAAGATATTTTTCAAGCAAAATTGGGTTCACAAGTAAGTTTTCAAATTTGTTTTCCTTTTCTTTTTTAAATCATTTTGTTTTCTTTTTTAAATCATTTTGTCTTGTCTTTGTTGCATCTAAGTTTATTAAAACTCTATAATATCATTTCCAATGTACTCTAAATTGTTTTAGAGCATAATGAACAAGATCTAACACCAATTTTTAAGAATTTTTATATTAAAAAAATCATAGTTTTCTCAAAGAATTCATATTTTCTTAAAAAATTTAAACCCTAACACTTTTTTTGTTTTTTTTAAGTTTCAACTATGTTTAAAATTGTTTAAAGTTTTAAACTAATTTAGTTTGTTTGATAAATTTCTTTTTTTAAATGTAGTATATTAATTTATGGTTTCAATTTGTATGTGTAGGTTGAAATTTCATTAAAATGGCAAATAGGGATACATCAACAACTGGGTCAGTTGTAGGGTATGTCAGTTCCCCATTAGACGTGTGTTCATCTAGATATGTAGGCACATGTCCTAAATGAGCTAGAGATAAGGCCTGTAAATATGTCTTTGAAGGACCCAAATTTAATACTGTGATTTGCATAAAATATGAAAAATTAATTAGTGGAGGTATATCTCACTTGAAATGCCACCTTGGAGGGATCACAAAGCATGACACAAGGGTTTGTTAGCGCACCACGGAAGAAATAAAAAGAGAGATAAATGCCTTGCTCGCTGTCCAAGAAGAAAAAAATGCAAAGGGAAAGGGGAAAATTAGTCTCTAGGGAAGCCATTTATGAATCTCAAGGTATCCCACTATGTCTCATTTTTAAGAATCATTTATTATTTTTTAATCACTATTATTAGTTTCAACTTTGGATTTTGCTAAAACAATTTAGATTCAACTCAAAAAAAATAAAGGATCATAATGAAATAATGTGGGCTGTGACCAAGTATCCCAACCAACCTTGAAGAAGAAGAAAATTCAATTGAGGTCATAGTGGGCTCTCTTCGTGGCCTATGTATCTGCAAATCTACTACCCCCTCGGCCACCACTTTTGTTGCTTCTAATAGAACACCACCATCTATGCCACAATAATCTTTAATAGATAGATTTTTTTGTGCATAGAAACACACCTAGAGCACAACCATCATTGGAGGGTACTGGGTGGAACAGCGATGTGCATCGGCAACATTCAATGTGTCAATTTTTGGTACTTCAACAATATCCCCTTCAATGTTGCAGCAAGTCCATATTGGTTAAATTTTGTTACCGGAATTACTGTGGCAGGAAAGGTCTGCAAGGCACCTTCTCCTGCAAACTTGAGTGGGAGGTTAGGTCACTTGTTTTAATTTTTAAATGTTTTATAATTTTACTTATTTTGGTTGAATGTAAGTTTTTTTTTTAATCAAAATTATGTACCTAACCTTAATTTTACTTTGTGTTTGTAGGTTGCTCATAGATGCAGTTTCTAGGGCCAAAGACGTGGTAGAAGACAAAAAAATTACAATGGAAACAATTTGGTTGCACCATTCTTTTAGATGGATGGATGGATGGAAAAAAACCGCACCATCATCAATTTTTTGGTTTCTTGCAAAGATCAAGTGGTCTTTTTGAAATCCTTGGATGCCTCCTGTTAATGTTTGTAGCTTCAGTTGTATGATCATTAGAATACATGTAATATATGTTGATTAATAATAATATATTATATATGTTATATTATTATTAATCATATGAAATTTTAATGTTCAATATTATATTATTATATTATTCTTAATTAATGGTTGATTGATGAAAAATTATAAGATTGATTAAATTATAATTAATGGGAAGAGGTGTGTCCTTTCTTATAAATAATAATGAATAGACATGTCTCATGAACAGACATGTCTCCCCTAGCCTCATTCCCAATATAAATGAAAGAGAGATTGTTGTATTTGAAAAACACATACAACATAGAGTGCTATTACATTTGCAGCTATCCTAAAACTTAACATGGTATCAGAGCCAGACTGCAAATGTAAGAGAGTAGTTTGTTGATGGTGAATGTGTGACTGTCTCAGAAAATAAAGTCTCAGTACAGGGACCATATCTCACAAATACACCGTTTGATTTTGCAAAATTTTGGATGTGGGTGAAAAGCAAAGTTTAAAGAATCTCACCGGAGCGATTGGAAAGAAAGTGTGGGGTTAAAAAGTTATGACGGAATGTGTACAGGTCTGTGTGAAATTCCTGAAAGCAACTTTCATTAAAGAGATATATTAATTTATTATGATCGTGGTCAAGCATTAACAAAGAAGCACGCATTCAAGGAAGGGTGTATCTTTCTAGAAAGAAAGAATCAATTATAGAGTGTCACCTCTCTTAGATAAATCAAGTCATTCCATAAGAAGACATGAGAATTGTTCAACGATATAAGAGTGGGAATTGTACATTGTGGGGGGAGAATAATAACCAATGTTATATTTCCATTTGAACCATCCTTAGTGGGGAGATAATTCAAAGGGGAGATGTCTCTCAAATAATATGAGAAGGTGTTTTATGATTTGATGTATATAGACCTTCATTGAAGCAACTTGTGTCAAGGATGTTGATGCACAAATAAGTATTTATTATCCTTGAATATTACATTTATCTACTCATTATAGTCTCTCTCATCTGTATTTCTATACATACTATAAGAGCTATTTGTCTTGATCTTTTATGGAGATGCTCTTGCAGGAAAAAGAAGATTGATATCAGATTCAGAGGGAGTAATATATTATATATGTTATATTATTATTAATCATATGAAATTTAGTATTTAATATTAAATTATTATATTATTCTTAATTAATAATTGATTGATGAAACATTATAAGATTGATTCAATTATAATTAATGGGAAGAGGCATGTCCTTTCTTATAAATAATAATGAATAGACATGCCCCATGAACGGACATGTCTCTCCTAGCCTCATTCCCAATATATATGAAAGAGAGATTGTTGCATTTGAAAAACACATACAACATAGAGTGTTATTACATTTGCAGCTATCCTAAAACTTAACATGGTATCAGAGCTAGACTACAAATGTAAGAGAGTAGTTTGTTGATGGTGAATGTGTGATTGTCTTAGAAAATATTGTCTCAGTACACGGAGCATGTCTCACAAATCCACCATTGGATTTTGCTGAATTTTGGATATGAGGGTGGAAAGCAAAGTTTGAAGAATCTCACTGGAGTGATTGGAAAGAAAGTGTGGGTTTAAAAAGTTATGACAGAATGTGTACAGGTCTATGTGAAATTCCTGAAAGCAACTTTCATTAAAGAGATATATTAATTTGTTATGATCGTGGTCAAGCATTAACAAAGAAGCACGCATTCAAGGAAGGGTGTTTCTTTCTAGAAAGAAACAATCAATTATAGAGTGTCACCTCTCTTGGATAAATCAAGTCATTTCATAAGAAAACATGAAAATTGTTCAACGATATAAGAGTGGGAATTGTACATTGTGGGGGGAGAATAATAACCAATGTTACATTTCCATTTGAACCATCCTTAGTGGGGAGATAATTCAAAGGGGAGATGTCTCTCAAATAATATGAGAAGGTGTTTCATGATTTGATGTATATGGACCTTCATTGAAGAAACTTGTGTCAAGGATGTTGATGCGCAAATAAGTATTTATTATCCTTGAATATTACATTTATCTACTCATTATAGTCTCTCTCTCATCTGTATTTCTATAAGTACTATAAGAGCTATTTATCTTGATCTTTTTTGGAGACGCTCTTGCAGGAAAAAGAATATTGATATCAAATTCAAGGGGAGTCTGACTCTTCAGAGGTAACTTTGGAGGAGGAGCTAAGAGGATTGATATCAGACTTAGAGGGAGTCTGACAGTTCATCTTAAGCAATCTTGGATGATCAACAGATTGATATTTTCTCAATGAGTTCTTCTCTATGAGAGAAGTTTGAGGTGAAATCCTTTGGTTTCACCCTCTGCGCTGAGGCATGATGAATGTCATATGTGTGACTCCATATTTTTAATGATCATGTCCCTTGTGTACATCATGAGGAAGTGACAACTTCCAAATGATTATCACTTGTATTTGTAAGAGTTATTGAAAGGTGACGATCTTACAATAACTTGACCTTCTATTGTGATAGACATAGTTTGATGGCTGAAACAAATCATAATAGATGATTTCCTACATGGTGGATTCATTTCCCTAATCGACCATTGACCTTCTATTGTGATAGGCATCGTGTGATGGTAGAAATAGATCACAATAGATGATTTCTTGCATGGTGGATTCAGTTCCTTAAATAGACCATTGACCTTCTATTGTGATAGACATCGTGGGATGGATGAAACAGATCACAACAGATGATTTTTTGCATGGTGGATTCAATTCCTTAAACAAACCATTGACCTTCTATTGTGATAGACATCGTGTGATGGCTGAAACGGATCACAATAGATGATTTCCTGCATGGTGGATTCAGTTCCTTAAACAGATCATTGACCTTCTATTGTGATAGACATCGTGTGATAGCTGAAACAGATCACAATAGATGATACCTTACATTAAGGATACATTACCTATGGAAACTTTTTGAGTTATGGTGAATATCATGAGACTTGATATTCTTGGTGAGACCATATCTTTGATATCACATTGAGGTGATATCTAAAATAATTTTTGAGTTATGGTGAATATCATGAGACTTGATATTCTTGGTCAGACCATACTCTGATATCATATTGAGGTGATATCTAAAATATTCTTTGAGTTATGACATGAATATCATGAGACTTGATATTCTTGGTCAGACCATATCTCTTGATATCACGATGAAGTGATATCTTCTCTCGTAAAAGTAATGGATCTTTTGTGAATTGCATTTTGATGAATTTTATCTTCCCTAACTAAGATGGAGTGTTGATGTTTTATGTAGCTACGGTAAGGATCATAAGTGGTTACACGGGAGACCACTACACATTTTGTTTTATCATCCTTCCTAGCTAAGAGGGAGTGTTAATGTTTGTAGCTTCAATCGTATGATCATTAGAATACATATAACATATGTTGATTAATAATAATATATTATGTATGTTATATTATTATTAATCATATAAAATTTAATATTTAATATTAAATTATTACATTATTCTTAATTAATAACTGATTGATGAAACATTATAAGATTGATTAAATTATAATTAATGGGAAGAGGCATGTCCTTTCTTATAAATAATAATGAATAGACATGTCCCATGAAGGGACATGTCTCTCCTAGCCGCATTCCCAATATAAATGAAAGAGAGATTATTGTATTTGAAAAATACATATAACATAGAGTGTTATTACATTTGCAGCTATCCTAAAACTTAACACCTCCAACAAGGTTAAAATAGTTTAAACTTTGGCTCTAATATTAGACCAAGTTATGATGAAGGTGAGGATTTATAATTTGTTGCAAATCATAATCAACAATGCAACAACATATGTGGTAGCGGGGTCCAAGAAAAATATAGTACACTTTTGTGTCTCCTTGTGCCGTGCATGTCCTTGACCTTCTTTTGGAGGACATAGGAAAATTGGATTGGCTGAGATCAGTTGTAGAGGATGCAAGAAAAATAACAAAATACATCTACAATCACCTTTGGGTTCTCCACTTGATGAGAAAATGCACCCAAGAGAAGGAGTTGGTTAGAGCGGGAGTCACAAGGTTTGCAACGCTTTTCTTAACATTGCAAAGTATTATTACTTCTTTGACGACTTTAAAGGAAATGTTTTTGAGTCAACCATTGCTAGACTCAAGTTATTCAAATATGCCTAATGGAGAAAGTGTTGCATTGATAGTCTTCGACAACCAATTTGCACAAAGTGCTACAGAAATTGTGAAGGTAAGTTGGAAACTTCAAACGTTAAATATTTATTTTTTTATTAGTCAAGAATCAAGTCATTAATTATTAATTTGTAACTCTAGTCTCTAATATTAATGATAATATTTTTCTACTTTTTAATTGTACATGTCGGAGCCCTTGGTTAGAGTTCTCCGCTTGGTAGATGCGGATCAAACCCCAATGGGGTATCTTTATGAGGTTATGGATAGGGCCAAAGAGGCTACCAAAAATTATTATGAGTGGGACAACCTCAAATTTGACCTCATATAGGGAATTATTTATAAGAGGTGGAACAATCAACTCCACCAACCCATTCATGTGGCGAGGTACTTCCTCAACCTTCATTTTTACTTCTCTCTATCCTACTCAGATCCCAATGGAGAGGTCATGGAGGACCTCACTGAATGCATGCAAAGGATGGTACCTAAGGTTGAGGTGAAACCTCATTGTGGCCGAATTGGAAGTGTACCAGAATGCAACGGGAAAGCTATTCTCTTCAAACATAGAAAAGAGAGGAAGAAACACTCAAACCCCAAGTACAATATTTGGATTTTTGGATTCTTTCAAATACATGATAAGTAGATAAAAACTAAGTTACTAAAATATGTTTTCACCTTGCTTTCTAATTCTTTAATATTTTATTTTGTAGATGCTTGGTGGCGAAATTGGGGTGGAAATGCCCCAAATCTACAAAGACTTTCCCTCTGAATCTTATGTCAACCTTGTAGTCCATCCAGTTGTGAGCACAATTGGAGCTTGTTCGAGGCCATTCACATGAAGAAGAGGAACAAGATAGCACAGAAATGTCTCAATGACCTTGTATTTGTGCAATATAACCTTCAATTGTGCGTAAGAAAGGCAGAGAGAATGCCACTTGGTCCACTTGATTTGGATGACATAGATCCATACTATGATTGGACATCACAGGAGCAGCCTTCATTGTTCATAGAGGATGAGATCTACGATTTGGAGAGGCGAGCTATGGAGGAGAGTAGATTCACGGTGGGATTGGATGACATTCAGGAGGATGATGACATTGAGGAGGATTCAGATGATGAGGAGTCATTGCCAATGTTAACACCATCTACATCTGGATGGAGGTCAAGTCATAGCCAGTTGTGCAGAGGGAGGAGGCATAGGCACAGTCATAGCCATAGCGAACTTCTAGGGCTAGACCCCCTTCCACTCCAGTAGTTTTTAATAGAGCTATTGGGAAGGGGAAGAGGAAGATGTAGACTATTTTGGTGTTGTACTTGTATGTATTTATAGTTTTATAAAGTAATTTTCTATTTTTAGTTTTCTTCAGAGTTCAGACTATCAGACTGTGGCTACCAACCATTAGCATTCCACATGAGGATGTGATTATGTACCTTATTTGCATTTAAATATATCTAGACTCGGTTTGTTTGGTTTGTTTACTCATTTAGTGACTCATTAGATGCATCTCCTCATTGAATTTTGCAAAAAAAATACATTTCTAATTAAATTTAAGCAATTTTTTAAGTTCCCAATATTTTTGCCGATAAATTGTCGATTTATCTTCGATATTTTCTCGACATTTTTTTTTCCCTTGGCGATAAGTTGTCGATAACGATATTTTGGACTCTGGTCTTGAATGGTGTGATGGCACTACTTTGCATAAATTGAACTCCAAGATATACATCAGTCTTGCTGAGTCAGGGGATATTCACAAGCACCTTAATAGTTGAAATCTAAACTTGATTCATAGCCATATGTCCAAAATCCTCAAACACTCATGTTCTCATGTCAATGATCCTAAAAGTTTGTTTTAAATGGTTCCTTCTGTTGAAAAACATGTTTGTTAATTTGAGTCATTCCCAATCAAATGGTAGGCATTGTTTGATTTGTAGGAGCCCTTAGAAGATTGCTAACCATATCTTTCTTTATTCATTTTTGCTAAAGAGATCTAGTTGTTTTTTTAGGGGGATTTGAGGCAGCAAAGCAAACTTTTGTTGGCATGAAATCTTGTTTAGCTATGTCAAAGGTCTTGAAGACGTCTTTGATTTATTTTGGTTTGTTTTACGATATTTTGGGGGTTTTGTGGAAAGCAAGAAATGAGGACTATTTCCAAGGTAAAAGAACAAAGTTTACTGATTCTTTTAGAACGACTCATTTTTTACTCCATTTCTATGGAGGTCACCTTGACTTTAGAGGTATCTGAGGAGAAGTTCTAAGGGCTTAAGGAAATTAGCCAAAGCAATTATTTCAACAGGTTAAAGTTAAATCTGCAAAGTACTAGCCTTATTCTAGACAAGAAGATGACAAGTCCTTGAAGAATTACCTGGAGTTTCACAAGAGATATAATAAGAATTATACCTATGAGATTCTTTTTGAAGACATGGGTCTAAAGGAGAAGCGAGTTGTCTATGAGAAGAAAGTTGTTAGATCTAATGACAACATTTCTGATACTAACCCTCCTATAGGCCGGAATAACCCTGATAGATTTTGTGAAAGCTGTAATTTCTAGGACCTCTGTTAGGTATTGAATATCCTCTCTGATGATGTACTTTGTTTCTTTTTTAGGTCTCAAGCGGCCTGAACTAGTGATGCAGAGTGTTATTTTGCTTCTGTAATCATCCTCTTTCTGATAATCTATTATCAAATCAAAAAAATACTAAAATAGCGAATCAGTTAAAATTATAATGATTATAAACTATCAACATAGATAAAATTGGTATTATAATGTTAATTTTTGTATATTGCTTTTGGCAGTTCTTGTTCTGTTCATGCATTGTTAATAAGTCATTTATGGCCTGTAAAAGTCAGCACCCCTATTTTAGTGTTGTTCTCTTTGACGCCTTCAGGCTATGATTGTGTAAGAGTCAACCCCCTTGTTAGGTTGTTGATTATAATAAAAAACATAGATAAAACTGGTAATTGTTGACACATAAATTCGGTCTTATTAAAGTTCTCTTTAAAAGCACAAATGAATTGAATTAATCATTTTTAGTGCCTTTGATAAAATAAATTCCTTGGTTAATATTGTCATTTTCAAAAGTATTTTGTTGTGAGAAGTCCTTGTTCAATATTGTCATTTTCAAAATCTTTTGGTGTGGGAAAGTCCCTGGTTAATATTGTCACATTCAAACATATCCTATAGTTTGTGAAGATAATGGATGAACTATATGAGAAAACAAAAAGCACTTGCAAAGGATATCTAATGCTTTGTTAATAGTAATAATAGTGCACTTTGCAGGGTAATGCGTAGAAGGGGTTAAAACAACAGGCAATAAAATTTTATGACGCAGTCATGGCAAGAGTTTCCCCAATGAGATGGTCTAAACCATGCATCACGAGTCAACACAGTGGAAACCACCAACTCAGAAACAAGAAAAGATAATCAACATGCTACAACAGATCTTTGCATTATCACAGAATCATATATTTACATCACATTGGCCTGCGACATGTAGATTGTGAACTTTCGGCATACATGTCTAATTACAAGGGAAACTCATATCTAAACCTACTGCTAACCTTCCAAGGGTATCTCCCAAGAACTGACCCCAAACAAAGATCAAAAGCCTAAATATATAGAGCCTTCGCAACTCATATGTCAGCCAAATCAATTGCACTTTCCAAGACAAAGAAAATGTAACGTTTGCAAATATAGGTTAAGGCCCTAATCATAAGATCTCAATGCCAAGATGTAGAAATGACGCGCGATCCAAAAAAGACGTCGACCAAAGATCCAGGAAGATCGTGATATGAGCCACAATGCTTCGTCGATCGGGAAAATGCTTCACAAGATCAAAAAACTCCGACTGATCGTTAGAACATGAAGAACACACAAAACTGACTATTATTCCAGAATATCTCCACAGTGAAGTATCCAAATGAGGTGTGAACCCAGACATAAGTAAAACATGATGTCCAGAACAAACCCTCAGGTTCGCAACAGCAAATGATCCAAAAATATTTCCTTGCTACCATTCCCTCTCCTAGGTGCTCTCTGATCAAGTTCTACCTCAATGGTCTACTTCTCCTTGCCATTGCTACTCACTTGCCTTTCCTTTCCTCTAGGATTACTTTGTCTTCTCTTTAACTTATCTTCTACCTTCAATGCATACTGATAAGCGTCTTCTACTGTAGAAATCCGCAATATACTCAACTCATCTTGAATATTAAATCTCAAGCCATTAATATACCTAGCCACCTTCTCCTTAGTTACCTCTCGGTGTCCAGATATGATTGTCATCTTGTAAAACTCTTCGATGTAATCCTTTACACTCATACCCTTCTGCTTCAAGTTCTGCATTTTCTTACACAATTTTAATTCATAATCCTCGAGAATGGATTTAGTCTTTAATCTAGCAACCATTACCCTCCAACTATTGGTTTTCATTTCACCATTCTCTTATCTATCTTTCTGTGATTCTTTCCACCATAAGGCAGCATGACTTTCAACTTAGTCTGTGCTAACCCAACCCTCTGTGGATCTCTAGCATCCTCAAGTTCAAAGTAATCTTCTAATTCACCAGTCTGATCTATCAAATCCTTAGGATACAAAGAACCAGAAAAAGTAGAAACCTTCATCCTATAACTTTTACCTACTTGTGCCATAGCTCTCAACAATCTCTCTTCATTTGCAGGGATGATGCAAGATTGCCAACGACCGAAGGATGCTCCTGCATCATTTTAATTATGGGTACAATGGATAACCTTCATTGACAATCACCAATCATTTTGATTTCAAACAATTACTTTATACAAAAACCCTCTTTACCAATAAAAGCACATGCAAAAAACTACATTAGGTGGCACCAAAATTTAACACAAATTGAACCAAATGTGTGAATACAAAAAAAGATTGTTCTATACCAAATAAAAATGAGGAAAAATCTTCGAAGGCCCAAGGTTTCGCAAAAAAAAAATCATTCTAGTGAGTGTTCAACACATTCTAGGTAACCTAACTTAAGCACTTGAATGCTTATCATATGACTGGAGACCGAGGCATTTGGGGCAACTTCAAAGTTAACAAAAAGTATTATATAAAAAATTTAGCAAAAGGTTTTGTTTTTAATGTTTCGCGAACATAGTATACAGCTTACATCTCTTGTGTCAATGCCCTAGGCCTTGTTTGTTTCCAATGTCGGTGTAACACTTGCACTTCAAACACTGTGTTTCTCCGCAACCCTGTATGGACGTCAAACATCCACTGTCACCGTCACTGCCATGATCCACACACCCCTTACAATGCAGACTTCAACGTCACGCATGTTCTCAATTGTGCCCAACCTGTATGTCCTACAACTTCACTCCCTCAAGGCCACAAACAACCCGGCCAATCTCATATCATGCAGATAGCTGTTACATGAAGGAGTTGTCCAAAAAGAACCCCAATACGAGCCGCTGCTATGCTCCACAGAAACACCACATCAAAAAAATGCTTGCAACCCTCATGTCATTACACCCTTGCCTAAGCAAACAAATGGTTCCACTAAAAGTCAAACTCTGACCTTGCTATGATTGTCCACCGCACACAAACAATATGCTAAAAGGGTAAATGGTTATATGCAAATCCAGTCGCCAAGTGCCAAACAAAGCCACCAACTGCACCCTAAAAGTATCATCACACCTACACTACACCAAAGAATGACAAAATACAGACTGTTCCATACACCTGCACTACCAAGGAATGACAAAACATGTACTCTGCCTTTTATGCACAAACCCAAATATCTAATACCATGTTCGTAATAATAATGACGTACTTCACAGCAGGACAGGAGGAGGAAATGGGTGAAAGAAAACAAGCAACAAGGTTTTAAATATGGGTAAAGGGATCTACTTCATTGACAGTACCAATTACACTGCGCAGAACACCACCTTGGGTAATTTCACACAAGCAGTGAACTATGAGCTATGATAAATGTTATTAGATAAATCCACACAAAATAATAACACAATACAACATACTCCATACTGATGTCTTACTTAAACAGGTAACCAATTGATATAATGCATATGGCATGATGGAAAGAAAATAATATCTCCGTACCATTTGCGATTAAGTTGAAAATGCACTATAAACATTTTCAACATAACAGAGTGTAGAATATATCTGAGAATTATACAAAACACCCCAACATTAATTTCAATGGTTCTAACAATAAATGATCATATGATTTACCATTCAAGACAACCAAGATGATTTTAAATGCATGTGTGATTTATGGATGAGTAGATGTTATAGAGAAGGAAAAACACAAGTTCCTGCAACTTAATTTTAAATCAAATACTATGCATTTTGACAGAACTGGAAGATAATGAAGTGTTCATTACACTATTCAATAATTTGAAATGTAGGAGGAAATATAATACAACAGCTTATAAAAAAGATTTCTAGTACAACACTTGGCAGGATCCAATAGAATGTCCCATAATTTTTAATAGCCAGGAGGCCATTATCCACTCTATTTGAAATCCATAATATAACTCCTTTGATTATTTATGAGCAATAGCATTTTATATTAAAAATTTGGATAAAAGTGGATTGAGAGTAATGCTTCTGGATGCAACTGTGTAATAGTATGTTTTGGAGTGCATTCCGTGATACATCTTCAAGGTGAGAAAAAACACTGGATTAAGCAGCTGATTTCAAAAACTAAGGAAAAGCATTGGATAAGGTTCTCATGCAACCGATTTCAAAAACTAACTGGAACACAATTTAAGATGTCTTCTGCTTAGACAAGGCACTCCATAAACTTTACTTGGTCATAATTTTGCTTGAAAATAAATTCAAGTGTTAGAAAATCGCTAGAAGAATAAAGAAGCTGGCAATACAAAATGCATCTAATCCTTGATTCAAGATTTCAGTAGCTCCTATCCTTGCAACAAGCATAAAATATGTCATCAAAGGAGAATATCATTAAATGAATAAAGAAATGCTCAGGCCAAGAACTGAGCTGAAGCTTGAAGAATAACTATCTTAGAGATACATGCATTATACAACTTCATAAAACTTAACCAGATACAGCTCAGAAATTTTCTGTTTTGAAGACACTGACAAAACTCATCCCAATATAGCTTTTTTGAAGAAAGTTTCAAGAAAATCTCTGATACATGTTTATGTGGTTTTCTTTTTTAAGTAAAAAAAAGGTTTATATCATTATATATAAAAAGACTACATGTATGTCATGTAAAGACGGATGAATATTGGAGAGATTTTGACCTCGCAAGGCGTGCAAAATATTGACTTACAAAAAATATTGCAAAATCCAGCATATGCAACTATCTTGCACAATCGCAACATAAAGTACAACATCACGACACAGGCCCTTCATTTGTCAGAAACAACCCATTATATCTTCCTACACAGCATTATTTGGAAGAAATAAATCAATGAACTTACTTCTATGTAAGAAATCATATCAAGTGGGAACAGGATCCATAGATTGTACCATCAGTTCATCAGACAAAGCTGACAAACCTCATGCCAATGAGATGAGATGTCTTACAAGAACAGTATAGCCACTACACATTTTGCACTGAAAATACATTTCCTAACAATTTATGCAGAAAATTTAAAATGTAAATTTAGCAAGTTCTGCCTGCTAATGTTCACCATACACAAATAGTTTGGCTTTGCTGACATAAAGTACAACATCACGACACGGGCTTTCATTTGTCAGAAACAACCCATTATATCTTCCTAGACAGCATTATTTGGAAGAAATAAATCAATGAACTTACTTCTATGCAAGAAATCAGATCAAGTGGGAACAGAATCCATAGATTGTACCATCAGTTCATCAGACAAAGCTGACATACCTCATGCCAATGAGATGAGATGTCTTACAAGAACAGAATAGCCACTACACATTTTGCATTGAAAATACATTTCCTTACAATTTATGCAGAAAATTTAGAATGTAAATTTAGCAAGTTCTCCCTGCTAATGTTCACCATACACAAATAGTTTGGCTTTGCTGACAAGGATGGGTTCTGGTTTGAACATATAATCATTCACAGTCTATGATACCTCAAGCATGTAAACTTCTTCCTGAAAGAAAGATTAAGAGGAAAAACGCAACAAAGTAATAAAGTGATAAATAATGATAGTGTAAAGATGATAAAATGAGATAAAACAGGAAAACATGTAGAAATACTACTTTGAAATAACAATCAGAACTATTTTGAATTCTAAAAGTGTCTATAGAACGGAACAAAGTACATACTAAGAACGCACAAATATACTATCATATTAATCGTTAACAGTAATCCTTAAATTTCTATTTAGTAAAGGTGGTCATTACCATCCAGAAGGCAATTAGCCAAAAATAGACAAGGTATTGATCAATCCAAAAGAATATATGCCGTATGCTCATATTTTAAAAAATGGAATTTGTTATCATGGATTCATAAATTGTACAAGTTGTCATCAACCTATCATGCACTTGCACTTTGGAAATGAACCCCCTTATACCACTAAAGCTCCTCAAAATTGAAAAACATTTTCACTACAATTCAAGTTGCATAAATCAACTACAATGACAAGCTTGAAGTTTTCAAACTATTTTTTTCAGACAATCAGTGAAAGCACTATTTCCCATTAGCTTCTTCGGTAAGCTGTCCTTGTGCAAATGTTATGCCCACTGAAGCTTCCCAGCATGTTCCACATACTGATGGACGTTTCCATTTGTGCTCATGACAGGGCCCTTTAGAGTAACAGGCCTTGTACTGTGCTTAACTTCAAGTCTCGGACGCTCTCTCAAACCATCCCGACCCCTAACATCTGGTAAAACCTCATTAAGAAATTCCTCTGCTATGTCACCATCTTCATCTGCCTGAAGCTTTTGTGTGTACCACCGGAAGCCCTGGGAGAATATTCAAAATTTTGTCAAGAGTGATCAAAAATATTCATGTCATTACCATGTATATGAAAACCAAAAAACAGTAAAGAGCTCTTTTTTAAATTAAAGACTATAAAATAACTCTTAAATAAAAATAGGTCCTCATTGCTTCAAATGAAAAATTAATTAACCAATGAATAGAATAATTATTCAATAAATATCTCTAAAATAAAATAAAATAACACCGAAGCAAATAAAAATGAAGTGAACAATATAAATTTAATTAGATGCTTCTGAAGTATTATAAAATAACCCTAAGGAAAAAAAATAATTCAAGAGTGATCTCTCAGCACTTTTTGGATAGCGATGTATTTAACATAGATTGAAAACTCAGTTAAGACTCACAAGACTCACGAGTCCATTGGCTCGCCGAGTCAACTCACCACAGAGTCGCACGCCAAGTCCAAGCGTGTTTTAATCTAGGACTCAAGTGTTTTAAGGTGAGACTCGTGTGAGTCCTAGAGTCAGACTCACGAGTCCCAACCTAGAACCCTCGCACCTAGCTAAAAACACCAAAACACAAAAACACTCTTTTTTTGTTTTTTTCTCAATTCAATCTGCTCTTTGGTGCCCAAAACAGGTCTGCATACACAATGAAAAACCAGATTTACATGGAAAACCCTATCAGGGGAAAAACCACAGAGAACATTAATTCTCAAATATATATGAACACTAATTAGAGTTACACCCGTTAAGGTGATTTTTACAAAGAAGGCTCATTGCCAGAGGGCTCACTACCCAGATGAAGTATAAAAGAGAATAGATCCACCATTGATGATCTGTAGATATCTTCGGCTCACTGCTTCCAGTAGCTAACACGTGAAGATCCACACTGCTCAACACCACACTTCGCACTACAAACATACAGGGAGACATCAAAAGTTTAGTTCCAAAACCACAAAATGAGAAACCATCTTGTAGAGAAATGTGGAGCATGCATTTCACACAGGAAACATTGTCATACTCAGACGAACACCTTTTCCACTGAACCTCGATCTGAAGCACAAAAACTTGAATCCAACATCTTCAAACATACTCAACAACATATCAAAACCTCATCATTAGATTTGCAATACGAAGAATATGTGGAGCAAAACTCTTAGCACCGTTGCACAAGAAACAGTCACTAATGACAACAATAGCATGTTGATATCAATGACAACCTAACCAACTCAGCCAACAACTCATTCTGCTCAAACCTGCAACAAAAATATCTTGAAAAATACGGGGGAATGCAGTGAGAATTTTAAGGGTTATTTAACTACTGCTAGTCAAACTCCTTTTTCATCAAGACCAAATTACTTTATTCCACGCAATGTTCCAAGAGCACAACTTTCACTTCAAGGTACTAGATGGAATGAAGAAAAGCATCATGAAGCTAGGTTAGCAGCAGCAAATTTTTGGTACTACAATAATTTACCTTTCAATGTGGCGAACAGCACCATATTGGGAAGGTTTGGTGAATGTATTGATAGTTGCAGGCAAGGGGCTTAAGACCCCAACCACTAAAGACTTGATTGGGCCATTGTTAGAGGAAGCCATACAAAATACACAACATGCGGTTGAACAAAAGAAAATTTAGAGAAAAGGAAGCGGCATCTTACTGGATGGATGGACAGATGGACGGAATAGGACTCTACTGAACTTCTTAGTGGCTTCTAATGATGCATTGGTATTCCTAAAGTCTATAGATACCTCCAATGAAATAAAAAATGATGAAAATTTGTGCAATTTATTAGATGGGGTGATTCAAGAGGTTGGTGATGAGTATTAGAATAATATTGTATTATTTACCTCGTAATGGTCATTTAAGTCAATATATCTGGTCACTTAATCTATCTTCAAATATATTTGGCCATTCAATATATCTAGTCAGTTAGATACTTTAATATATTTCTATTTCAGTTCTCAATTAAGGATTATTTCTTTTAGAAACATCCTCTTTAAATTTCCTTTGTTTAAAGAGCCTTCATCTCCTTTTTAATTACACATTGAATATCAACCGATTATCATTTCATGGTATCAGAGTCCATAGGTTAGTTTTCATAGTTTCATATCCGAAATTGAATTCTAGAAGTTTTTAACATCTTTTTATGAAAGATTGTGTAGAATCCTAAATAAATTTAGAAAAAAAAAATTAAAAATTTCTGATTTTTTATTAAAATCAGATGTTTCAAAAATGAGGGTTTCTGAAATTGCAAATTTCGAAGGTTTTTCTACCAAGCCCGAGGGTTTTCTGTCTCAGAGCTGCATTTTTTGGAGGTTTTATTATTTGTTTTGTTCAAGGGTTTTCATGTTTTCTCGTAGTTGGATGGTTTTCTAATTTTTTTCCACAACAAATCATGGATGGAGGGTTTGCTGATTATTTTCCACAAAAAAACCATGGATGGAGGGTTTTATGTAATCCTGGAGGGTTTTGCATGATTTTGTCCTAAAAATTGTGGTCTTTTGTCATACAACATCCTTTTTACAAAAAAGTGTGGTTTTTTTTGTTGTGGGTTTGCTGGGTTTTTTATTTTTCCTCAAAATAAAGGTTTTTAACATTTTTTTTCACCAATTCCAAAGTCTTCGTAAAAATGTTTTGACGATTTTTTTAAATTCGTGGTTTTTTGCACCATGTTTTGGGTCGTACCTAAGGTTTCAAGGGCAAACATTCATCCAAATTTACTAGAGTTTATTGGTGTTGCTACATTTGACATTTTTTGGCAAAATCATTGTTTTTCAGGGTTATGAATTTTTTTAAAGCTGATCTCAATGTCGTTGGATAATGGGAGGAATAGCTTTGTTACCCAACATCATGTTGGAAGGATTATGGTAAACTATATCCAGAAGTTTCACAGCACCAGAGAGGGACTCAGCGGCAAGCTCATGTCACATGAGTGTTCTAAAGAGAAGGGGCAGCCTTCTATGCATTTATGGTCAAATGGCCTACAGATTTAGTCTTTTGTAGGTTGTTAGTTAATAAATTGACCATTAAGAGAGGGTATGAATAATATTGTATTATTTACCTCATAATGATCATTTAAGTCAATGTATATGGTCACTTAATGTATCTTCAGATGTATCTGGTCACTCAATGTATCTAGTCAATTAGATAGTTTAGTATATTTCTATTTCAGTTCTTAGTTAATGATTGTTTCTTTTAGAAACATCGTCTTTGTATTTCCTAATTTAAGAAGCCTTCGTCTCCTTTTTAATTACTCATTGAATATCAATCGATTATCATTTCATTGAGAATGTTGTCCAAATTATCACAAACAACATTGCTACATATGTAGTTGTAGGTAGAATGCTTATGGAGAGGCTTCCTACAATTTCATGGAGTCCTTGTTTTGCACCTTGCTTGGACTTGTTAGAGGACATTGAGAACATTAGATGGGTGAAAAGGGTGGTTGAAGATGCTAAAAATGTTACCAAATTTATCTACAACCATACTTGGGTCCTTTCTTTGATAAGAAAACATACAAGGATTTTGGCAAGGATTTTGTGCAACCAAGAGGGACACGATTTGCTAGCCACTTCCTCACATTGCAAAGCATTCTTGATGTCATTCCTCATCTCAAACAAATGTTTGTGTTTGACGCTTGGTTGGAATCTGCTTTTTCCAAAAAAGTTGAAGCAGAGAAGATTGTAAGTGTTGTTTTTACTGACACATTCAACAAAAAAAGTAGGAGTTGCTTAGGGTAAGTAACAAACATAAAAATTAACTTCATACAAAACAATCTATTTGCTGTTTTATTTATTTTGAGGGGTTAATTTTGTAATACTTAAATTTGTTTTCATTTTTTTAGGTGACGGAATCTTTAGTAAGGTTTCTTCATATGGTGGGTGGAGAGGGCATGCCAATGGGTTTCATTTATGAGGGCATGGATAAGGCCAAAGAGGCCATTTAACATTACTATGGCAGAAACAATAGAAAATATGAAGCCATTTGGCACATAATTGATCGTTGAAGGACAAACCAACTCCACCAGCCCATACATGCCTTGGCCTACTTCTTGAACCCAAAATTCAACTTCTTTGGTACATTTAGGGCTGACAAGGAGATCAAGGCAGGTGTTATTGCATGCATTGATAAGATGTTGTCTGGTCATGAGTTAAGAGACAAGGTTGTTGATGAGTTTTGGAGGTGAAATTTTCTATATCTTTTTTATGAATTTGGCAATGTTGACCATTTAAAAACATCCATTTTATGTACATAGTAAGTAATTTTCTATATTTGATTTATCATTTAATTTTTATTTTTATCTATACAAGGTCTACAAGGGTGCAGAATTTTATTTTTATTTTTATCTATACAAGGGAGTAGAGGGGAGACTTTTTGTCATGTCAGACACTTGACAAGAGAGACAAACAACCAGGTAAAAAATTTAGTTCAATGCTACAAGGATAAATTAGAAACTTGATTGTTTTATTTTTACTCAATTCTTATATTTCTAAATAATTTTTTGTAGATTTAAGGTGGGAGAATTATGGTGTTGGCACGCCTAATCTTCAAAAGATAGCAATTCGTATTTTGTCCCAGCCATGTAGTGCTTCTAGGTGTGAATGCAATCAGTGTTTATTTGAGTACATTCACACAAGAAAAGAAATAGGTTGACCCAGCAGTGCCTCAATGATCTTGTCTTTGTCCAATACAACCTCCACCTTCGAACTAGAAAGGTTGAGGGCGTTTCAGATGTGTTCATCGACTTGGATGATATTGATCCATATGGTGAATGGACTGTCAATGAACAAAATGATGATGATGTCCTCCTTACTGAAGAACTTGCAGAATTGTAGAGAGGAGCAGTAGAAGAAGCAGAAGCAGCAAAATTGGTTGCAATGGAGGTTGATGAAGATGGTTTTAATTTTGAAGAAGAAACAACTCATCATCATTTAGATTGTAGCACCTACTAGTTTGAAGCCTCAAAAATTGTGTTACATTACGAGAGGAAAGAAGAAGATGTAGATATTATTTGGTTGTTTTTCTCATTTAGACATATCAGTAAATGTAATTTTGTAAACATTTATGAACTAACGATGCTGTTATACATTTGAAACTTTGAAACTATGAGTGTGAATCATGAAATTTCAAATATTGAGCTTTTGAAGATCATATGATGTGTAATGTTTGAATTATGGCTCTTATGTTCTCTAAATGCATTGATTTCTTTTTCATTTTTTGTAAAACTACAGCTTTATTCTTTGTAGAGTTTTTTGCCAAGTCCCTGATTCAAGTCCTATTTTGGGTTGTGGAGTCCACACCAAGTCCGAGTTTTCAAACTTAGGTATTTAAGATATTTTATTGCCAGCTTCTAAACAGAAAACAAACTAAACATCAATCATACTTCCAAAAATAATATTCTAGACCATATTAACACGAGTGCTAGGGGAATGTGAAAAGACTCAAGGCAACATCAGGAACATTAGGTTCCCAAACAAAAACAAATTTAGAGCATTGCAATCTTAGGAAAATTCAATCTAAATTCTACCCATAAGGTGGGAGTCTCCCATGAAACAACTCCTATTTATAAAGAAAAAATACACTATTTCTGCAATGCCATGCCCATATGATGATCTTTGAACCCAAATTGTCAACAAATAAAGAAAATAGGAGCTATCTTAAAATCATGATTTCTCCGAAGCTCAACAAGGATAGAATTTGCATCACTGGGGATGTGGCGACAAGAGGGAGTTCTTGTTGCAAATCGTGTAT
The DNA here is from genome assembly GCA_018584345.1 of Thuja plicata. NCBI lineage: Eukaryota > Viridiplantae > Streptophyta > Pinopsida > Cupressales > Cupressaceae > Thuja > Thuja plicata. Next base: position 1,410,719 of record MU223823.1, on the reverse strand, counting down.
GTTGGATGCGTTTTCCTACCTATAAACTCATGACGGCCAAATCAGTGCCCGTGATCGTGGGTGCCTCTTGACGACTAGGGTTTTGAACCTGGTCGTTTTTCTATTTCTTCCAGAGGCGGCTAGGGTTTTGTTTCTGAAGCATTTTCTCTAGTTTTTTCAACAAGTTTTCTAGGCACTTGTTTTCAACTGGCTAGGGTTTTTGAAACATCCTCTGATTTTTTGCTCGTAACATATTTTAACCTATAGATTCTATGGGTATTTTAAGGAGATTTCTAGGTCTTCGTCAGAATTTTCTGGGTCTGTGAAAAATGAGTACATTGGGATTTGTGCCAATTGTTCTTCAGATTTCTTGAAGTCTACCTAAATATGTATGTGTTTGTGCATTGGGATCTGTGCCTCAAATTTTGTAATATGTTTTCACCTATTGAATTTCTCGTTTTCTATGCCTCCAAAAGCATGCAAGATGGCATCTTTGAACAACATAATGTTGGAAGGCAATCAACAATTCAACGTCAAAAATTACAACACATGAAAACAGCAGATGAAGAATATCTTCGAATATCGTCGTCTTGATGAGCTTGTTCTGGGTAAAGAGACTTGTCCTACCAGACCTAGACAAGATCAAGATAAGATTGACAAGCGCAACCGAGATGCGATCATGCTTATCAAACTTTCGGTAACTGATGATCAACTGCCACAAGTGCCATCCGGCAAGACAGTTGCAAAGATCTGGTCTATTTTGAAGGATCTCCATGAGACATCAAATAAGAGTTGTGCATTCTTCCTAAAGAACCAGCTATTTTTAGTGCGCGTCCCCGATATTATTTTCAGCCGTCCCCATCCAGAAACATCCTCGAGACAGGCTATTTTTAGTGCGCATCCCCAGTATTTTTTTCAGTCGTCCCCATCCCAAAACATCCTCGGGACAAGGGATGCCTAGGGGACTTTGACTTCTAGAGGAATTTTGACTTTGACTCTCAAAGTAACACAAATTTGGCATATGAATTCTACTAATTCTTATATTTTAAGGTTCTATTATGTATAAGTGCATGCTTTATCCATGTTTTCATATGAATATTTTAAATTTCTCTACATATTTTAATTTTCCCTATTGTTATATACTAAGTTGTCGGTTTGGGTTCGAATTCGGGTTCGAGTACGAAGAACCGGCTCACCGGTTCGCCAAAATTTTGAAAAGCGGTTTGGGTTTGAGTTCGTTAGTACAAAAATATGTAATTTATATATATATATATATATATATATATATATACATATTTTGATATTTATGCAGCCTAGAAGCATCATTTAAGATTAGAATGTCACATAG